>CAUYRT010063923.1:0-37881 GCA_963574885.1 Lepilemur ruficaudatus | reverse complement strand
CTTCCTGCAGGGCAGGTCTGGTCTTCGCAAATTCCATCAGTGATTGCTTGTCTGGGACAGTCTTTATTTGTCCCTCATAGATGAAACTTAGTTTTGTCATGTAAAGAATTCTGTTTTAGAAGATTGAGGATGGGTGCCCAGTCCCTTCTGGCTTGTAGGGTTTCAGTTGAGAAGTCTGTAGTTAGTCCGATAGGTTTTCATTTGTAGGTTATCTGCTGTTTTCATCTTACTACTCGAAGGATTGCCTCTTTTGTGTTTACTTTGGCCAGTCTAATAATTATGTGACGTGGTGATTGCCTTTTCACGTTGAGTCTCCCAGGAATTCTCTGTGCTTCTTGTATCTGGATATCTAGATTTCTGGTCAGTCCAGGTATATTTTCCTTCAGTATTCCAAGATATAGATTTTCCAGCCCTTGTGTATTGTCTTCTTCTCTCTCCGGGATGCATAATTCTTATTTTTGATTTCTTTACATAATCCCTCATTTCTCATATGTTTTGTTTTTGTCTCTTGCTTCTGTGTTCTTTTTCTTCATCTGATTTGTTTAGCACATAGGCATTATCTTCAAGCTCTGAGATTCTTTCCATTCTATTTGTAATGCTTTCTACTGTGTTTTGAAGTTCATTGAATGCCTTTTTCATTTCCAGAATTTGTTTGGTTCTTTTGTAACACTTCGATTTCTTTAGAGAGTATTTTATTCATTTCCTGTGTTGTTCTCGTGGCTTCTTTGTGTTGGGTTTCTATTTTCTCTTCAGTTCTATTGAATTTTCTTACAATCCATATTTGGAATTCTTCTGTCATTTTAATCATTTCATTTAAATTAGCATCTGTTTTTGAGGGTCTAATGATTTCTTTTGGGGGTGACTTTTCTCTCTGATCTTTCATGTTATCTGTGTTCTTTCGCTGGTTCTTTCTTATCAATGTACTTGGTCAAAAACTGGGAGTGCTAGAACTAGTTTGTGCCCCTAACTTCAGGCCCCCAAGGGACATTCCTTGATAGTGGTGGGAAGAGATACCCTGGTCTTGTGTTGCCTTAGAGGTATTTTAGCAAGTTGGCTTACCTTTGACCTGTTGTCTTCACCTCTTGCCATGGAAATTGGTGAGTTTGGTCTCCCAGCTTAAACTCGCAGGTGGTGGATTGCACTTGTGTGTATGACTCCATTGCCCTCTAATAGCTTGAGATGGAGAGCACTGTGTTAAGCTATCCGGTTACCCTCTCTGTCTTTGGTTGTAGATTATATGGAGGAGCCAGTTATCGAGGTAATCTGTTGCCTCTGTGTTAGTGTCTGGTCTCCCGTATGAGGAATACGAATTCCCCGATCTTTAGGAAGGGTCTTGCCACTCCCAAGGATTTCTTGGAACCTGTTCGCCCTTAAAGTGGGGGTAAGGGCAAGACAGGTGCCTGCAAACCTGTGTGTGCTTCTGTGGTTGCTTGACCTGCCGCTAGGGGGAGCCGCTAACAGGTAATTCAGGGCTCTTTCACCAGCTTGGGAGGCCGCTCCTGATGGAAGGGGTCGATTGGTGGAATTGCTAAGGTCTCTTTTCCTTCCCTGTCTACAGACCCCACTGTTGGCAGCTTCCCGGATGTGGGGAGCAAGCCCTAGCGTTACGGTCTTACTAGACGACCTAAGCCGGTCCGGCAGGCCGAATCAGCGGGCCGCCAATTACCGTACAGCGCCCGAGCCCCGCAGAGCCAGGCCAGTCGCACAGGGAAAGCGGCTGTTCTCGCTCGTCCCCACGTGCGAGGGCGGAGCCCCCGTGCCGGGCAGCCGTCGCCGGGCTGCAGGAGGGGTGTTGCCCGGCCCGAGCTCCCCACGTCGGGGGGTCCCACAGGTGGCGGCCTCCCACCACGGGGAACTGGCGTTGAGAGGAAGCGCTCAAGATTTTCTTTTTTAAAAAACTGACCTTTTTCCCCAGAAATACTGTAGTTTGAGATCTACTGTCTTAAGAAAAATGGGAAATAGAAAAACGTCTTCTGCCTTCAGCGTGTATCAGTTGAACTTTTCAACTTAAATGTCGTGAAACAGTCCACACCTCACTTCTGACAGTTTCAGAAGTTCCTCATGAGTTCTGTCTGTCTTTGTGTGTGGGGGGGGGGGTAAAATATATATAACGTGAAGCTTACTTTCACCATTTTTAAGTGGATAGTTTGATGGCATTAAGTACATTCACAGTGTTGTATCACCATCACCGAAACTTTTTCATCACCCCAATCAGAAACTCTAAGTATTACGCAATAACTCTGCATTTCCCCTCCCCCAGTGCCTTTCTGTTTGTATGACTTTGCCTGTTCTGTAACAGATACTTCATGGGAGCCGAATTGTACTGTATTTATCGTTTTGCGTCTGACTGATTTCACATAATGTTTTCAAGGTTCGTCCATGTTGCAGCAAGTATCATACTTCATTCTTATGGCTGAATAATATTCCCTTGTATGTAATCGCAATTTACTTATCCAGTTATCCCTTAATGGACACTGGGTTGTTTCCACCTTTTGGCTGTTGTGGTAGTGCTATGAACATGTGTTTAAAGGGGTCTGTTTGAGTCCATTTTGAATTCTTGTGAGTATACTACATTCAGGAGTAGAACTGCTGGATCATGTGGCAATTGTGTTTAACATTTTGAGGAACTGGTAAACTCTTCTTCTCATTTTACAAACTGCTTTCTTAAACACATTCATATCTTATTAATTGCTAAATCTGAGGGCTCCACCTTAGCTCTCATGTGTCTTGACCTTTCTAAACTTTTGTGATACCTCATGGTGTTTGTCAGTACACACTCTTGAGTTTTCCCACTTTGTGGTCCTCAGGTCCTTCACGGGCTCTTCTGCTTAACACAGTACTTCAGTGCGCACGTCCCCAGAGCTTCAGCGCTTGCTTCCTGACCCATCGTGCTACCCTCATTGCTTAAGCCCTCCTTTGCTATTACGTCCGTGTATCTTAAACTATCATTATGATGTTTATTTTAAACTTCTCTCTGAGGCCTCAGTGTGAATTTGAAGCTCATGGGCATCTCCCTATCAGTGTTCTTTCAAATGCAGCATGTGCAGAGCAAAATTCATCTTCTGTTAATTCTCCCAAACCTGTGCTCCCTGTCAGTAAGACTTGAAAGCTGGGTATTTTTATTGCCCCTTTCTCCCTTAGAGGGCCCATGTCCTGTCAAGCTGACAAGTGCAGACAGTTCTGCTGATCCTCCTTTCCACTCACTTTCATAGCCTTAGATGGAGACACAATAGCCTCTTACTGGAATTTTTCTAACTGTACTCTATGATTCTAGATTTTTTTCCCTCTGTTCTGAACCGTTTACACACAGCTGTTAGAATTTTCTCCCTAAGATTTATTTGCTCAAAAACACTAGTGAACTTCCTTTTGCATGCAGAACAAATTAATCCTTACCCTCAGCATCAGAGCCTCATTCTGTCTTCATGTCATTAATCACCTTATGTTAGCCTTGTCCTGCCCTGTGTATTTATCTGTATTCATCGTTACAGGCAGCCATTCTACTTGCTGTTCCGTTTGGAAAACTGAAAACAGATACGTGTTGCAGTTTCCCAAGACTTGAATTTTCTGCTTGAAATAGTTCAGTATTTGGCCTTTGAAATTTTCATGTTTAAAGCCAAAACTTAGGCTGGGCATGGTGGCTCACGCCTGTAATCCTAGCACTCCGGGAGGCTGAGGCGGGAGGCTCGTTTGAGCTCAGGAGTTCAAGACCAGCCTGAGCAAGAGCGAGACCCCATCTCTACCAAAAATAGAAATAAATTGGCTAGACAGCTAAAAAGATATAGAAAAAATTAGCCAGACATGGTAGCACATGCCTGTAGTCCCAGCTACTCGGGAGGCTGAGGCAGAAGGATCGCTTGAGCCTAAGAGTTTGAGGTTGCTGTGAGCTAGGCTGACGCCATGGCGCTCTAGCTGGGGCAACAGAGTGAGACTCTGTCTCAAAAAAACCAAAAAAAACAAAACAAAACTGAAAACAGAACTACCGTATGACCCAGCAATCCCACTGCTGGGTATATATACAATGGAGGGAAAAACAGTATATGGAAAAGATATCTATATTCCCATTTATTGCAGCACTATTCACATTAGCCAAGATTTGGAATCAACCTAAATATCCATCAGTGGATGAATGAATAAAGAAATTGTGGTATGTATACACAATGGAATATTATATGGCTACAAAAAATAATGAAATCCTGTTATTTGCAACAACATGGATGGAACTGGAGAAACATATGTCAAGTGAAATAAACCAAGCTCAGAAAGACAAATCTTGGACGTTATTACTCATGTGGGAGCTAAGTATTTAAAACAATTGATCTCATGGAGACAGAGAGTAGAATGATGGTTACCAGAGGATGGGAAGAATATCGGGGAGTGGGGGAGTAGTGGGGATGGTTTAATGAGTGCAAAAATATAGTTAGATAGAATGAACAATATTTGATAGCACAACAAAGTGACTATAATCAACAATGTTAGGGTATACTTTTAAGATAACTAAAAGAGTAAAATTAGAATGTTCCTAATATAAAGAAATGATAAATGCCTGAGGTGATGGGTACCCCAATTACCCTGATTTGATTAATTCACATTGTATGCTGTATCAAAGTAGCACATGTACCCTATAAAGATACACAACTGTTATAGACCCATAATATAAATAATTAAATAGAAAAAATCCTCACATTCACACACACAAAAAGAAACCAGTCATATTTGATTAGGGTCCACCCTAATGACTTCATTTTAATTTAATGATCTCTTTGAAGTCTCTCTGTAAATAATTACATTCTAAGGTACTAGGGGTTAGGAGTTCAGCATATGATTTTTGAGGATACACAATCCAGCCCATAATAGGTGCCAAATACTCTCTTGTGGGATGGAGTGGGAGAAGGCAAACCAGCAGGTATTTAGTTAAACTCATTTATAAATAAATAATTTGGAATGAAATCCAATTTAGAAGTAGCTAACCATTCATTTGTAATTGCTATTATGTTAAATTTATAAATTGGTAGGGAATCTATTCTGTACTTCCTAAGTGTTTCCAGAAGATTCTGCCTTTGTATTTCCTATTAAGTTTATTTCCAAGTATTTGGTTGTCTTTTTTTTAATGGGATACTTTTTTTCATTATATATTTCTTAAAAATTAGAATGGGTACTTACTATTTTATTTGATAGTGTATTAACTTGATATTAGGTAATTCTTACAAAATTGTTAAAGGCATTAGAATTTCCTTGCTAATGAGATATGGTTTTTAAAACTTTGCAGTAGGGGAACTAAAAGTTCTCACTGCTTATTAAGATAAAATTAAACATTTTATTTTGTGATAATTGTAGATTCATGTGCAGTTATAAGAAATAATATGGAGACAGCCTGTGTACCCTTTACCCAGTTTTCCCAAATGTTAACATCCTGCAAACCTATTAAATTATTAAAACCAGGATATTGACATTGATACCTTATTGATAGTGTTCCCAGTTCCTCCATCCAGTCCCTGTGACATTGCTGTTATTCACTTCATTTACCTAGGTATTGTAATCACCCAGTACATGCATTGTTATTATCGTTAAATAGTGATTTTTTTAGATCAGTTAAGAAGAAAAGATTTTATTTTACTTAATTTTTTTTCCTTCTCTGATGCACTTCTTTATATAGCTCCAAGTTTCTGACCTATATCATTTTCCTTCTGCCTAAATAATTTCTTTTAACATTTCTTGCGGGGCAGATCTGGTTTCTCTAATACTTTAAATATTTCACTCTACTTTGATCTCTGATGAGAAGTCCACTGTAATGTTTATCCTTTTTCCTCTACAGATAAAGTACCCTCTCCCCCAGGGCTTCTTTAAAGATTTTGTATTTGCTTTTGATTTTCTGAATATGATATGCCTAGGTGAAGGTTTTTTGGTATTTGTCCTGCTTGGTGTCAGTGTCCTGGATCTGTGGTTTGGTGTCTGTTGTTAATTTTGGAAAGTTCTTGGCCATTTAATTTCACATTAAATATTTGTATCAAATATTACTATCCAATATTTTTGTTTTCCTTCTGATGTTCTGGTAATACGTATGTTATACTTTCTGAAATTGTCCCACAGTTCTTGGTTGTTCTGGTTTTTTTGTTTTTTGTTTTTTTTATTCTTTTTCCTTTTCTGTTTGGGAAGTTTCTGCTGACACCTGTAAGCTGATTTCTTTCTTTGGCGCTGTGGAGCCTACTCATGAGCCTGTAGAGTGCATTCTTCATTGTTGACTTCTAGCATTTCCTTTTGATTCTAGGGTTTCTGTCTCTCTGCTCACAATGTCCATCTGTTCTTGCATGTTGCGTACTTTTTCCTCTAGAGCTCTTAACATATTAATTATGGATATTTAAAATTCCCTGTTTGATAATCCCAACATCTGTGCTGTGAACTAAAATAAAATTTTAAGGCTCACCCCCTCCCCCCACCGGCTGACTAAATGGACCCCCTCGTGGGCAAAGGACTATCCTAAAACTA
This sequence comes from Lepilemur ruficaudatus, assembly GCA_963574885.1. NCBI lineage: Eukaryota > Metazoa > Chordata > Mammalia > Primates > Lepilemuridae > Lepilemur > Lepilemur ruficaudatus. The sequence goes on along the minus strand of CAUYRT010063923.1, from coordinate 31,398 downwards.
AATTGCCCGCCACATGGAAGGAGGTTAGACATGCCTTATCATGCCCCTCCCTTCTAGGGGACAGACATCCTTTAACCCATTAACAGGCCTAAGGGCATTCAAGACAAACCAGCAGGTCCTCAATTTACACAACAAATCTATGTCTGGTGGCTTATCTCTGATAATAGTTCCTTATGTTGAAACATTCCAAGCCTCTAGACAAAGCTTCATGTCTTTAACCAATTACAAGTCAAAAAATTTTTAAACCCACCTGTAAGCCTCCCCCCCACTTCAAGATGGCCCACCTTTTCCGGCCAAACCAATGTATGCCTCCCATGTATTGATTTATGACTTTACCTGTAACCCCTGTCTCCCTGAAATGTATGAAACCAAACTGTAACCCAGCCGCAGTGAGTCCACTTGTTCAAGGCTTCTTGGGCACTCGGGTCATGGTCCTCACATTTGGCTCAGAATAAATCTCTTTAAAATTATTTTACAGAGTTTGGCTTTTTTTCTGCTGACAGTGTCATATGTGAGTCTGGTCTGATTATTGCTTTGTGTTTTCAGACTGTTTTTTTCCTTGCCTTTTGGTATATATGTGTTATAATTTTTTTTCTTTTTTTGTTGTTTAAAGCCTGACAATAGGAATTGAGGTAAGTAGACCTTTGGTATGAGGATTTATGGTAATCTGGCTAGGATTTGTCTGTGTTTAGTGTGTGATATAGCTACAGGTCCCAGAGGCTTTGCATTGCTCTAGTGTCCTTGTTTTTGTCTGCCCTCTCGACTTAAGGAATTTCTAAGTACTCTTCCCCAGAAAGAGGCCGTGTGTTTCAGCTGTAATCCAATTTTATTATATTTGAAACCCTGTAGATGTGGTGACAAAATGTGAAGGAGGGTAAGAGTTCACTAATATTCTCATTAAATCTCAGTCTTCTAGGGGGCCTATGTTTCACATAGGTTCACTCTTGTGGTTGGTTGTGACCTTCACAAGTATTTCTCTAATGGTTTAGCTTCCCCTCACCCCACCCACCTCGCAACCCCCACCTCTACTCCTTGCCCCAGCTGCTGAGTTCTTACTGTTTCCTTGAAGCCCTGACTTTTGTTGATGATTCTTTCCACTTTAGAGGAGGCTGGAGTGGGAGGAATGTTCTTTGTATTTCCCTAGTTGGGAGATGCCCTGGAGATGTCGTTTCCCCTGGAGCATATGCCTTTGTTATGGAGAAAGTTCTGAGTGTGTTTCCAAATGATTACCCTTCCCTTTCCCTGCCTGAGGGGTCTTTCTGGGACCTTCACCTTGAGCCAATAGTGGAGTTCCTGGGGTAAAGCCCACAGATGAGACCCTTCCCTGGAGGATCTCTTGCCAGTCCACACTCAGCCTCCAACGCCAGCTTATAGCTTCAACAGCTTCTGCTCCAGGTAAGCAGGTCTTGCCTGTGTTTCTCCAGGTTTCCTGTGCATTTTGCCCCGTTACCTCAGTTCTCTGCTGGGTCCACAAAAGTTATTGATTTTCAGTTTGCCTAGCTTTTTCTCATCACTGAAGGAGTGACAACGTCTATGCTCATTATATGTTGGGGCTGAAAGCGACGTCAGCACCATTCTTTTTAACTTACATTTTGTGACCTGTTACCACCTTGTGAATTAGATGCATAGGCCCAGGGCTGTGATATTGCATCTAGGTTTAATTATATAGGCTAAATTTAATATTTCATATATATCACCTGATTAATAAGGATTTCAAATAATACTGCCTTATAGCTTTTGCTTTCCTTAGAAAAGCTTATCAGTTTGTTCTTTTCTTGCAAGTATAAAAACGTCTTCCAACTCTTCAGAAAAACTCTTTTGTATGCATTATTTTTTTACTTTACACAGGCAACAGAAGCTATAAAAGCTCTGTCTTTATTAGATTTTCCATTCAGAAATAAAAAGTTAGTACATGTAAGAATTTGTCAAGTTGTTTCTTTTCTGTTGAAACCTGATTTTATTAGTTTGGGTTCCTCCAGAAGCAAATCCTGAGATAAAAATTGGAATCGAGGTTGTTCGTTGTGAGGTAATCCCAGGACACACCGGGGAAATGAAGCGAGACGTGGCAGGAAAGGCAGCTGGTAAAGGGTATGTTTTCAAGCCGGTTTCCGCTGTGCAGAGCTAAAGCTTCATCATGCTGGGGACTCCAGAGCTGGGTAGAACACCAGTGTCACAGTTACTCCTCTGGGGAAGGGCGTGAGGGAGCATCTTCTTCCCAGCCCATTGTTGAGGGCTGCCCCTAGGGAGGTACACATTGTCCCATACTTTGGGCCTGCCCTGCAGGTGGGCGGGTGGGCATCAGAGGCCAAGATGCAGGTGTTGGCAGTTTGAATTTAGAACATCGTGCGGGAAGCTCAGGTGGATGCGCAAGCAGCGGTATCTGTTGTATTGATTTCCTGGGCTTGACTGGACAGCCTGAGCTAGGATCTGGCCATTTGACAGATCAGTTAAGTTTGTCAGCTTTCTAAACCTGTTGAGGTGGTAGATATTCAGAAAAGAGTTTTCTGAAAAAGGCCCAAAATTCTGTCACATTTTGATTTGTTGATGGGCTTTTTGGCACTGCCTAGCCGGCACACTTTGAAATGCAAAAACGACAGTTTAGAAAATAAGGAGCACCCCTCAGTAGTGGTTTATAGGTAGTTCCTACTCTGTCTCCCCTGAATCACTAGTCAGAAAGCCTCTCACAGGTGAATGGTATACTCACACAGGAAAAACAGTATGCGGAGGGTGCACATCAGGACCTTTTTTTTGGTTTTTGGTTTTTCTTTTTTAAAGTCTTATCCTGCTGCCTGGGCTGGAGTGCAATGGCTAGATCATAGCTCACTGCAGCCTCCGATTCCTGGGCTTAAGTGATCCTCCCGCCTCAGCCTCCAGAGTAGCTGAGACTATATATGCATGTGCCACCATGCCCCAGCCCCCACCATTCTTATGTTTCCTCTCTCTGGCTGATGGCTTGGCCTCTAAAGACATTTGATTTTGTGACCCCTGTGTTGACCAGAATATTGACTGTTTTGTTAAGACTAACAAAAAGGTAGCAATAAGGCATTTCCTGGGCATTCCTGGCAGTCTTGAGCAGACACATGGGATCATAAGTTAATTAAAATATGACATATAATAAAAGAAAGAGAAGGCTTAATACAGTATATATAGTAGGATATATAGTTAGAAACATCTAGAATCTAATGATTCCAGTGAAATAAACATTTGTTGCACAGGCTTACCTATTGATTGTTGTTGACCTCATGCTTGCCCCTGAGGCTGTGGTCACTTTTTCCCTATTGTCTTCCACTGAGCTGCCGTGAGTGAGAGCTGGTACTTTCTACTTGGGCGTTGGTTCAGAGAGGGTATAAGAATAACAGCCTCCACCAGCCCATGTTTGCTGACCCTTGGTTCTCCCAAGTTTTGCTCTTTTAGGTACTTTACCATGTTGTCTGTCTTTTTAGTTTCTTTTTCTTTGGTGTTTGTTTAATTTAATTTACTTCTTTCTCCCATCGGCATTGCTTTGTGTTTGTCTTCTGCATTTGAGATATAATGTTAGACATTTCATATATGTATGTCCTTTTTGATTTTCTTATAGAGAAGGGATTCATAAATATCAGAGGGATGTCAAAGGATCGTTCCCAGGGAACATATCATATTTGGAATTTGCTCTGAACCCATTCTAATTCAATAATCTCCTTATGTGCAATTATAAAATACTGTTGTTGGTGGCTAAGTTTTCTTCTAGTTTTCCAGGTTAAATAAGGAATGAGAAGGAATAATGTGTACTTTTATGTTGTCATCACCTGGTAATTTCATGGGGATTTGTAGGGGACAGTATTGTGTAAATCAGTATTTGTACTCACCTGACTATAGCTAAGTCAAAACATGAATGTGCCTTTTTTATGGAAAAGGCTAACAAATACTTGCTGTTTGACAATGCAGAATACAGAGTATACTTATGAGAAAATAGCTGGAAACTACTGAAAGGTAAAGATTTAACTTTTATAGGTAAATACTTAACTTTGTACTGATAGAAAATGAAAGTGGTCTATTGAACAGAATTGTCTCATCAGCCTGTAGTGAAAGGTGGACATTAAAAGGGGCCTAAGAATTTCAGGCTAGATAATGGTTCTTAGAGGAACAACTATTCTTCAAATCGTGCTTTTAGAGCATTTGTGCAGTGTTCAAATTTTATTCTCAAATTTTTGACAAATTAATGGAATTAAATTTCAGTGTGCTTAAAATCCATCGTGTTTTCTTTGTGCATTTTGGTATGGAAATCCCCTGTGCTTTTGAGATAAAAAGAAAAGGGTGTCCTTCTTCTTTCACAGCCTTGACATATTTAAATCTGATCCATAGCTCTTATATTTTTATTAAGTGTTTTCCTAAGAAAATATTTACCCCATTTATTAAATAACTACATATGTTCAATGTAGAAAATGTTTTAAATGAAAGTACAAAGAAAATTAGCCATACTGCCACTAATCTGAGTCTATTAATTTTTCAGTAATTGCCAAAAACAGTATAACATTTTGTATATAATATAGAGATTAAAAATAATTAAATTATATAGCGAAACACTGATAGTAGTGAGATTTCAGGTGGTTTGTAAAGAGTTTCCTTTTTCCTTATCTGTCTTTTCTAAGTTTTGAGCACAATAGCAAAAGCTATTATTATTATCATCATTATTATTAATCCCCAGCACCTTGAATGTTGCCTGGCATATGGAGCATCCACCGTGTTCCTAGTATTAGCTTTTTCTGTAGGATTATTTAATGATTTTCAGAAGAATGTTGGATTATTTAGTACATTTAATAGGTTATGACTGGAAGATTAGTGGAATTACATAAGCTATCATCTGTCGAGTGATATTGCATAACAGGCATTGTTTTAGTGACTGTTACATAATTTAACTACTTTATGGAGCACAATTTTGTAGCTGGTGTGGACTGTGTTGTCTGTTAATAGAGGGTGACTGTAAAAAGCATTTCAAAATGATCCTGCTTATCTCAAAGCAGTGTATTGTGCTGTTAAGAAATACCCCTTACTCTAATCTGATAATGATGCTGGAATTTGAATTGAGTGAGCTGAGATTTTAGACCTTTGTTACCTAAACAGTTTGCCAGAAAGCATTTTAAATATAACAACAGTAGATGATAACAGTAGTAATAAAAGTGTTGCTTTTTGAGCAGATTAAAGTATGTATGTGCTTAAATTGTTATTTGCGTGTTTTTATAGACATATTTTTCTAGTTTCTTGAATTGCATGGTGTAGTGTAAGGCTGCTCTTTGCCTATAAAGATGATGTCTAAGGCTGGGCGCAGTGGCTCATGCCTATAATCCTAGCACTCTGTGAGGCCGAGGGAGGCGGATCACCTAAGGTCAGGAGTTCGAAACCAGCCTGAGCAAGAGCGAGACCCCGTCTCTACTTAAAAAAATAGAAAGAAATTAATTGGCCACCTAAAAAAAATATATATATATATATAGAAAAAATTAGCTGGGCATGGTGGCACATGCCTGTAGTCCCAGCTACTCGGGAGGCTGAGGCAGAAGGATCGCTTGAGCTCAGGTTTTTGAGGTTGCTGTAAACCAGGCTTATGCCATGGTACACTAGCCCAGGCAACAGAGCGAGACTCTGTATAAAAAAAAAAAAAAAAGAAAAAAAAAAAGAAAGATGACATCTAGCTTCCAAACCCTCTTTTATTTCCTTCCCTCCTTATGGGTATCAACATTTTAAAAAATGATTTATAGAGGATGCTAGAAACCGAGTCAGTATTATGTTTTGTCCTTTTCTTAAGCCTTTGTTTTATAATATAACATAAGCCAGTGTGTGTGTGTATTTTTATATAGCATTCTATATACACTCTTCTCATCTTTTTTTACTTGACAACATAATTTAGAGACCAACCCATGACTTATAATATATAGAGAACCTTTCTTTTTTTTTTGAGACAGAGTCTCGCTCTGTTGCCTGGGCTAGTGGGGCCGTGGCGTCAGCCTAGCTCACAGCAACCTCAGACTCCTGGGCTCAAGCAATCCTCCTGCTTCAGCCTCCCAAGTAGGAGATACTTTCCTTTTTACAGCTGTATATTGCTTTATTGTTTGGATATTTCTTAGTTTATTCAGCAAGCCCCTTATTAATGGACAATTGGTTTGATTTCAGCTTTTTGCTATTACACAGAGTCCTGTAGTGAATAGCCTTGTGGGTATATTGTTTCCTATTTTTACTATCTGTGGGATAGATTACTAGGAGTAATACTGCTGAGTCAAAGGGTAAATGGGTATAATTGTATTAGATGTTGCTAAATGAACCTGCCAGAAGCTATGCCATAGCTTACCATATATGGGAGTTTCCCTACAGCCTCGCCCTCAGGGTATGTTGTCAGCCTTTTGAATTTTTGTAAATTGAACAGGTGGGAAATGATATCTCAGTGTAATCTGAGTTCACATTTCCCTTACTATAAGCAGGTTTGATCATTTTTTCATATGGTTAAGAACCGTTTGTATTTCTCTTTCTGTGAATGGTCTGTCTCTGTGAATGGTCCGTACAGTTGCTGGCCATTCACTTTTAGCATCTCTTTATTTGAAATTGTGGCTGACAAACCCTAAGGTGACCCCCAGTGATTTCCTGCCACCTGCTGCCCTCACTGTGTGTAATTTCCTCTCGAGGGCAGGGAGGTGCCTATGACTTGCTTCTAACCAATAGAATATGGAAAAGGTGATAGAATGTCAATCTCTTGATTAGGTCAGGTTATTGGCAAAGATGATAGGAGGTCACTCCTGTGACTACATCACATTATTTAAGACTGTCTTAAGCAGGCTGGAGTAGGAGACTCCTTGGTGTTGAATTGATGAAGTTAGGGGCCATGTTGGTGAAGCCCACGTGGCAGGAAACTGCAGGCAACCTCTAGGACCTGAGGGTGGCCTCCAGCTAATGGCTATTAAAAAGCTGAGGACCCTCAGTCCTGCAGCCCCAAGGAACTGAATTCTGACAATGTGAGTGAGATTAGAGCACACTCTTTCCCAGTCAAGCTTCCAGGTGAGGACACCGCTTGGCTAAAACCTTGACTGTAGTCTTGGGGACCCTCAGCAGGGGGCCCAGCGTAAGCTGTGCTCACTCTTGACCCACAGAAATTGTGAGATAACGTATGTTGTTTTAAGCCACTAAGTTTGCAGTAATTGTTACATAGCAACAGAAAACTAATACTGAGATATTATTCTTTTGTAAGTGATACCAGTTGCAAGTATTTTTTCCAGTTTATCATTTGTCTTTCTACTTTTAGTGTCTTTTGCTATCCAAAGTTTTTTTGTTTTTATGTAATCCAGTTTTTTTCCTGTATTGTTTCTGAATTTTTTAGTCCTAGTTAAAAAATTTTGCCCACTCTCAGATAATAGAGGAATTTACTCATGTTTTCTTCTGATACTTGTGTGGTTTCACCTTTCACATTTAAATATCTAATTCATATCAGATGTGTCTTGGTGGGTGATGAGAGGAATGAACCCTGTTGCTTTTCCCTATGGCTAAACAGTTGTTTCCACATCATTTAGTTGAAAGTCATTAATTTCCTCTCTGGTTTTTGGTGTTATTTTTATTTATACTAAGTTTATACTAAGTTTATATTAAATATAACATATACTAGATTTTTAAAGCTTTTTTTAGTAACTGGGTTTTTTTCCTCTCCCTTTCCCATCCGTTGTCAGTCTGTGTGTGTGCCACCCTGAATTGTGCTGGAGTCTATTATCTGGTAGGGCTCACTTCCCTCCTAATTCTTTTCCCAAGGTTTTATTCTCATTCATTCTTTTCCAAATGAACTTTATGATCAACTTGTCTAGCTCCAGGAAAAAAAATCTGACAGTATGTTTAATAGGAGTGTGTAACATTTACAAGTTAATTTAGGGAGAGCTGAGGTATTTATGATTTTGAGTCTTTCTGTCCAAGAATATAGTATGTACATCTTTCCATTTGTTCAAGTCTTCTTTTGGGACATTTGGGAGTTTCTCATGGTTTTCCTCATACATGTTTTAGATGTTTTTTGTTAAGTTTGTACTTATTATTTTATTTTATCTTAAGATTTTTGCAGTGATGTTCATAAAGGAGACTTTTGGTCGGGGAGTTTTGATCTTTGTCAGGTTTCTAGATCAATATTATACTCATTCCACAAAACAAATCTGGAAGATTTCTTTTTAAAAAACAATTATTTAGCTTAAGTAGCATTAGGATTATTAGATCCTTAACGGAATGGAAGAGTCCCCTGTGCCTGATAGTTTGTTTTTGTTTGTTTTTTTCTTGGGTTTTGTTTTTGGTTTTTTGAGGAACTCTTTTACAATTTTATTTCTTTGGGATTGGGGTCAATTTGAATGTCGTATTTTCCTTAAAAGATATTCTTTTCTAGCTGGTTGCAGTGGCGCATACCTGTAGTCCCAGCTGCTTGGGAGGCTGAGGAGGGAGGATTATTTGAGCCTGGAGTCCAGCCTGGGCAACACAGCAAGACCCCATCTCTTAAAAAAAAATATACACACATACACACATACTCTTTTTCTAAGTTTTCAAGTTGATCTGGATAGAATTGTTCATCTTTTGATTTTTAAAATTTCCTTTCACTGTGTTTTCAAATTTATCATTAAGAAATCACAGACTGGGAGAGGAAGACTTGAGACTTTTGCTGGCATGTTGAGTATTTTGCTTAATAATGAAAATGTCTAATGAAACTTTCCAAACTGGTTAGCTGTCTTCTCCTTCCTCTCCTTTTTCTTCATAGTAAACATTTATTTCCAGGATGTGCTCTACTCATATACTACACTCTTCTCTAATATTTCACATTGCACAGAAGCTAAACAATGTCCCTTAACCTCTTATGGAACAGAAGTACACTTTTAAAAAATTATATAAACAAGCACTTATTAATTGGTAATACTAGGCACTGTGCTAAGCATGTGGGTTTGAAAAGATGGAGATGATCCCTGTCCTCAGGGGGTTTGTTTTCACTAAGTTCAGCAGTGCTTACACTTTAGGCAAATTGTTTATTGGGATATTTCCAGTTCACATATCTGTAAGGGAAGATTCTACTGTCAGTAACTGTACCCTCCCAAAATCACTGTGCTGGATGTCTCATTTTCCAACCATGACATTTCGTCTCTCCCTCACTGTCTGGTAACAGCCACACCAGGCCTATAACCTGTTGGCCTACCTGCATTTTTCATCCTGTTTCATTCTTCCATATCCTCACATCTCTTTTTGCTTGGCTTAAATTTGGTACTAAGAATGAGAATAGGCCGGGTGCGGTGGCTCACACCCGGATAGGGGTGAGGGATTAGTGCTGTAATCCTAGCACTCTGGGAGGCCAAGGTGGGCAGATTGTTTGAGCTCAGGAGTTCGAGACCAGCCTGAGCAAGAACGAGACCCCATCTTTACTAAAAAAAAATAGAAAGAAATTTGCTGGACAACTAAAAATATATAGAAAAAATTAGCCGGGTGTGGTGGTACATGCCTGTAGTCCCAGCTACTCGGGAGGCTGAGGCAGAAGGATCGCTTGAGCCCAGGAGTTTGAGGTTGCTGTGAGTTAGGCTGACTCCACGGCACTCACTCTAGCCCAGGCAACAGAGTGAGACTATGTCTCAAAAAAAAAAAAAATCTGTTATTATAATCATCACACTGTGTATACCTTGCACCATTCTTGTACTATTGTACCTCCCCGGCAAAACCCCAACTCACAGCTTACAAGGCACCTATCCCTGAGCAGCTAGCTACCAGACCATGACTGAAGGAAAATATAAAACCATACTGACTTGTCTCACCTTAAATTCATATGTACATCTGGTTAGCCTTTTATTCATTTAACTTTGAAAAATATATTACGTTGATATCTAACTGCTGAAGTTTTGGCTCTATTAACTGTTCAAGTTTCTGATTGATAGAATTTGTTCACTAGTTGTTTTGCATTAACTAACCTTACATATTTGCTTTGACCCTCCTTTCAGAGGCTTTCAGCCTTGGTTATTAAAGCCATAGCCAATTGCCTGTAGAAAGAATAGCAAATAGTATGAAAGAAAAAAGCCTTTTATTGTGTAAATACTAGATTTGTTAGTATAGATTAGATTAAAATTTTAGTTTTTAATTTTTGTTTGGATGTTTTAATTCCTTCAGTTAAGAAACTTATTTTTTTAAATAACAGGCATCTGATTGCTTTGCACTTTCTTAATACTTGGGTGTTGACTTCGTGACCTATCTAAAAACAGATAGTGCCTTTGCTGCTTCTGAACAGTATGATGGTTAATTGTATAAAAGAAATGACTGATTTTATAAATTTCTCTTGTTTTATATGTTTTTAAATTTTGTATAATGATTCACTAAATAAAAAAATATTCTCTAAAGAATTATGATGTGGCTTGGGGGAAATAATATAATAATATCTACTTGATAGAGTTGTTGAGAGTTAGCGTATTTTATAGTTCAGGAAACCAAAGAATTTTGATTTTAAGCTATCTGTTGTGGATAGGATGAGCCAGGATAGGATGATTCTTCTGTGAAGAACCTAGACAGAGTTGGCCAAATCCTTTGAGCAGGAAGCTTTTTCATTTTGCCCTTAGGTGCTAACAGGCAGCCAAGAGCGTTGTACCTTTTCCAATAATGAATATGGCTGTTGCTCTGAGATAGTTTTCACACTATTGTTGAATAAGGTAGTCATAATCTCTGTGCATAGCATTAAGGTATTGCTTGGCCCAAGCGAGATAGTGATAAATTTGTGTAGAGATTCCAGGCATTTTTCAAGTATATTGATAATCATATTACAGTAATTTTTTCATTCATTTCAACAAATCTTTATTAAATGTTTGCTGTGTCGGCAGGCACTCTTACGAGCTCAAAGGATATTGCAGGGCATAGAACATGCAAAAGCTCTTGCTCTGTTGGAGCTCTTGCTGTATTTCTGGTATGGGAGAGATAGACAATAAATAATAAACCCAATGAATAAGTAATTATGTATATGTAAGAAGGTGATAAGTAGGAGGATAGGGTTTAATGTTTAGTGGCTGAGTTGCGGTTTTAAATAAGTTAGTCTAGGTAGGGCCCTATTGAGAAGGTAACATACATGTGTGTATGTTACTTATTTAGGGTTTCCCTGTACAAAGTCGTTTCATTGATACTGTTTTATATGTGTGTTGGGCTATTTAGAAAGAAGTCCTTGGAAAATTGTATTAGCCTTCATGAAGAAAAGATATCAGAAAGCTTAGAAAAAAACTGTCGTTCAATGCTATATTTAGTTCTTCTTGCCTTATTTTATAGGGAATCTCAAGGAGAGGGAAAACAGAATTATTTGAACTCTTTATTTGAAAATAACTGTCAGATCCAGAGTAGACACTACGGCAGGCATAACCTTTTATTGGAAAGTAAAACTTTTTTTTTTCAAGTTGCTTATTTTTAATAACAGATTTTGAGATCCTTGCTTAAAAAAAGAATCTTGGAATTTTATAGCTGGGACCTTAGATGTCCTACAGGAAGTCCTTGTATTTTCCCCATGAAAGATTAGTACCTGATGAAAAAATAACCAAACTGAAAGCAATCCAGGACAAAGGTGAAGAAATACCCATTAACATGGGCAAATGATTAAGTCACCTGTTTTGCTGCCACTGGTTTTCTGAGCATTAACACATTGGCTTGTGGTTTTAATTGTTGAACCCTTTTTTAAAATTCAGTGCTATCCGTGTATCTTCTTGTATTGGAATCTCTGTTAACTGTATGCAAAGGGGTCCTATTTGGTGGTTTGGAAAATAGTGAATATGTGTTTGGTGGATGATTAAAAGTGTCCTGAAGTGTCTAACATATCTATCCTTCTTGTTTAGGAAATTGAAAATGGCCCTTCAGCTATGCTAGATCTATAATGGGAAGTGCCACAGTTCGATATTTCTGTTATGGGTGCCTTTTTACATCTGCGACCTGGACAGTTTTACTTTTTGTTTATTTCAACTTCAGTGAAGTGACTCAGCCACTTAAGAATGTGCCCATCAAGGGGTCTGGGCCCCATGGACCATTTCCAAAAAAATTCTATCCCCGTTTTACTCGTGGTCCAAATCGAGTATTAGAGCCACAGTTCAAAGCAAACAAAATTGATGATGTGATAGATGGTCATATTGAAGATCCAGAAAAAGGCCACCTGAAATTCTCTTCTGAATTAGGTAAGTATATTTAATTTTTACTAGTAGCCATATCAATGTATTTACCATTGGAAGTTTAATTATTCTTTAAATCATGTGTTGCTCAGGAGATTAGAAATGTCATTTTTTTCTACACTGATTTGTTTGTGAACTAGCTGAGGTTCTGTGATTCTTACAGACTCAGAGGGGAGTTATAGTCTAATTTGTCCACTTCTGACTTCACTATTTTATGAGGACTTGGGAGAAATCAACAAAGTCTAGAGAAGGACAAAAAAGAGAAAGAAAAATTAAAGGGCTAGAAAAAAAATGGAACTATGGGAGAGGGTTCTAATTGCTAGGATTATCAATAAGAGAAAGAAATGGCTGAAAAATGATCTGACTGTATTTAACTTATTTTGAAAGGCAGATTTAATTAAAACAGAACATAAAGCATTGGGTTTAGAAATAAGCTGGAATTACCTATATCTAATAGGATTTCTGCTTATAGGAATTATTAAGGTACTAGAATATATATTAAATGTTGTTTATGAAATCTTGGTATAAAACAGAAAGCTTTTTTCCCCAGAAATTATATTCTCTTCAATTTGAAAGTAGGAATCTATTGTATATGCCTTTGAATACTACTGTTCTAGAGTCCTGGTTTTAGAAAATTTTATTTTAAGGGATAATAAATGAGCCATTTTAATTATCTTTAAAACTTAAAGAACTTTGATCTCTTAGAAACATCATATAATAGGTAATTTAGCAGTAAAAGCATATAGTGAGAGATTTTAGAGAGATTGAGAGAGACACAGGCTATAAAGATGATGTTAAAATAGAATTTTCATTTGGTCATAGTTTCAAGAAGTAAAATCAGTTCTTAGGTCTTAATGATTTTCTCATAAAGGAAGTCAAAAGTATTTAAAATTATATAAGGAAACAGAAGCTAATATGTACTTCAGTTTTCATAAAATATACCTTCTAGTCTTTTTCAAACAGGAGACATTTTAAAAGCATTAATGGAAAAATTTCTAGCTCTTTTATTTATTCATAGTTATTTTGGTGAAACATTTATAAAGTAACATTGGGTTTGCCATTATGAATGGACTTTGTATTTGCCTTTGAAAAAAGTAGTGAGAGAATTGTAGGTATTCAAAGGGACAAACTCAAATTGCCTAACTGAAAAACTAAATTTCTTACAGAAAATCCTAAAGACTCCCCCCAAAACCTTTTAGAAGTAATAAATGAATTTGGCAGTTGCAGCGTACTAGATCAGCATACAAAAACCAGCTGTATTTTTATACACTAGGAATGAATGGTCTGAAATGAAGTTAGAGAACAGTTTCATTTATGATAGCATCAAAAAGAGTAAAATACATAGGAATAAATTTAGCCAAGGAGGTGCAAGACTTACACGCTAAGCTATAAAATGTTGCTGAAAAATTATTTAATACACCTAAATAAGTAGAAAGACATTCCAGGTCCATAGATTAGATTACTGAATAGTGTTAAGATATAAATACTACCCAAAGCAATGTATAGAATTAATGCAATCTCTATCAAAATGTCAATGGCTTTTGTTGAAAAGATGGGAAAAGGTATCCTAAAATTAACACGGAATTGTAAGTGGCCCCAAATAGCCAAAACAGCCTTGAAAAAGAAAAACAGAGTTGGAGGACTCACAAATTTTAAAACTTTCTCCAAAGCTACAGTCATCCAGAAGTGTGATCCTGGCATAGGATAGACACATAGATGAGTGGAATAGAACTGAAAGTCCAGAAATAGAGCCTGCCTCATCTGTGGTCAGTTGATTTTCAAAAAGGGTGCTGAGACCACTTAATGGGGAAAGAATAGCCTTTTCAACAAATGGTGCTGGGACAACTGGATATCCACATGCAAAAGAATGATTGGACCCTTATCTCACACCATATACAAAAATTAACTCAAATGGATCAAAGACCTAAATGTAAGAGCTAAAACCATAAAACCCTTGGAAGAAATCATAGGGATAAATCTTCATGATCTTGGATTTAGCAATGATTTCTTAGATATCATTCCAAAAGTACAAGCAGCAAAAGAAAAAATAGGTACATTGGACTACATCAAAAGTAAAAACTTTTGTACATCAAAAGTATAAACTTTTGTACATCAAAAAACATGTCAAGAAAGTGAAAAAAGACAACCCATAGAATGGGAGAAAATATTTACAAATCATATTTCTAAAGGGTTCAGTATCCACAATATATAAAGAATTCTTAAAACTCAACCATAAGGCCAAGTGCAGTGGCTTATGCCTATAATCCCAGCACTTTGGGAGGCTGAGTTGGGAGGGTCACTTGAGCCCAGGAGTTCAAGACCAGCCTGAACAACATAGTGAGACCTCATCTCTACAAAAAATTTTAATATAGTTGGGTGCAGTGGCTCACACCTATAATCCTAGCACTTTGAGAGGCTGAGGCAGGAGGATCACTTGAGGCCAGGAGTTCGAGACCAGCCTCAGCAACATAGCAAGACTCTGTCTCTATAAAAAATAGAAAAACTTAGCCAGGCATGGTAGCACATACCTGTAGTCCCAGCTGCTAGAGAGGCTAAGGCAAGAGGATCACTTGAGCCCAGAAGTTTAAGGCTGCAGTGAGCTATGATCAGGCTACTTCACTCGAGCCTGGGCAACAGAGCAAGACTCTGTCTCCAAAAAAAAAAAGAAAGAAAGAAATTAATGATCTTTTTATGTGGCATAATTTTTCATGAAGAGATCTATATTAGAACATGATTCAGTATCTAGCATGAGGTCACCCTCTGTTTGATACTTGTTGCACCAAGAAGTATTTAGTAAGAATCTTCTTTGTACAAGGCACTGCTCTAGGTGCTAAGTATCAAGCAATTTTAATTTTATTTCTTTTATGTTTTGAACATAACCAAAGTCTGTTCTCTCATGGAGTTTCCCTCCTTGTGTAAAATGCTAACAGAGCTTTAAGAAAGGCTGTACTTCAGCTTAAAAAGTTCCAGAGAGAAGGCATGTAAGAGGTAATGTTCCCCAAAGTGGACCTGGGGGCACTAACTAGTCAAGTGTTCTGTGGTCAAATAAATTGGTGAAACACTGCATTCCATATCCTGTCACCTCACACCTGGCTATCCATAAAATATTCAACATATTAAAGGCATAGTTGTCCTGCAATTAAAATAAAAAACCTATTTGATGTATTTCCTTAATTATTTGACCACAGAATTCTTTTTATTTTTAACGTCTATTACTGTTTGATGGAATTAGTTTTGTATGAACAGACTTTGGGAAATGCCACTACAGAGAGTCGTTCTGTGAGGAGAGGCTAAAGGTTTGACGTGGGAAAGAAAGCAAAAGGTTTTGTCATTCTGTGTAAAGATCTCTACAGAATATTAGAACAAGAATGGTAAATTACAGTGATTTGATTAGATCTGTGGAGGAATTTCTAGACAATGAAGCTGATTAAAGTCAGAAACCAGAGACTGGAAGCTTTTTTTGTAGAAAGGTTTATCAGTAGCCGTTTTGGGGTCAGAGGGCTCATGTGGAAACTTGCCTATATAGATGGGGCCTGTTGAGTGTTCATTGGGGTTCTGTAATCTGTTGCTGTTATGGAAAGTTATTTTTTTCTTACTTGTAGGTAAATTTTTCTCTTGAATATAATAAAATATTTTTAAAATTGTGGCTTGTGAGCAGGTGTTGTTTATGGTCAATACACCCTTGCTTTAAGCTAGACTGATAAGAATTTGACCTCAACCTCAGTTTACTTTTTTAAAACTAGAGACAACTGAGATTTGGGAAACATGGCTGTTAATCTGGTTAATAGGATAACGTGAACATTTTCTTACGATCAGAACATCACAGCAACTGGCGATCGATTGAATGCACTGACTGTAACTCCACTGTCTTGCAGGTATGATTTTTAATGAACACGATCAGGAGTTGAGAGACTTGGGCTATCAGAAACACGCCTTTAACATGCTTATCAGTAACCGCTTGGGCTACCATCGAGATGTGCCAGACACAAGGAATGCCGCGTACGTTCCTTACTCGTTTCTGTTAATGCCTTTCAGTAACACAGTGCTTTCAGTGTCAGCATAAAAAGTCCTGAGGATGGTGTTCACATTTTGTAGTTAGGTGTCATTATTCAGCTTACTAGGACACTTGAGACAGCTTTCCATTTCTGTTGTACTTGAAGTCACATGGTCTGAAGATTGTACTAACAAAGTTCTAGGGCTTGCTGTGTCTCTTTTGACATTTCAGGTCATGTGGGAAAGAGGAGGGAGGGTGCTAATTAACTAACCTGAGCTTAAGTTTGTTTTAAATGTTTTGGATTCACAGCAAAAAGAAATTAAAATCAGTGAAGTTTACTAATAATATCACTTTTCTGTTTCATTATTTTTATTCCTTAACACATTGACTGCCACACTAGAAAAAAGTTTTTTTTCCTTGGGGCTACAGTGTTTTATTACAAAAACAGAATAAAAACTTCGAAAAAAAACCAATCCTTTCTAATTTAATGAAAAATTTGTTATTCTATGTGTGAGTTATATGCAACTTGAAAAATAGTTCATGTGGCTCCCAAGGTAAAGAGATGTGTAAGCTGCACATGCTTCCCCAGGCCCTGGGCTCAAAACTAGCATGAGTTAAATACCACTCACATGGCAGTTAATGTGTTAAAAGGCTTTTCATTTTTGTGGTGAGTTATTCCACAGATAGACATTTCTTGAGTGCCTTCTGTTTGCTACACACTTTATTAAGCTCTGGAAAGAAGTAGAATAAGATGTAGTAGGCCCTGAGTTCACAGGCTCAGAATCCAGCAGGGGAGGCAGATATGTCAGCAGCTCATTACAGCAGCACGTGAAGAAGGGCTGTGACAGGAATTGGTGAAACGGGCATAAAACCCAGAGTGGCCAGAGAAGGCTTCGCGGAGAAGCGGTGACTGAGCAGCGCCGCGAGGGAAGGCCTTTCCACGTATAGGGAGCAGCGTGTGGAAATCTCTGAGGGACTGTAGTTCACTTTGGCTGTAGTGGGAGAATAGCAAGAGGCTGGAGGTAGGCACGGCTTGGACACTGGAGGGCTTTTGTGTACCATGTGAAAGAATTTAGGGCTCTGGATTTTACTCTTTAGGTTCATGGTTTTTGTTGTTGTTGCTTAAAGCCACTTCACCCTTTTCATCAAATAATTTCTTACATGGAAGCTTTTCTGTTATCTTGATATATCATAGTTTATTCAAATCTTTATTATCTTATTTAAAATAAAATTTTTAAATGCAAAGTTTTATATTTCTATTTCCTTTTGAAACCTCATTGAGGAGAATCTGGATACCAGCTTATGAGTGCTGCATTAAAACACTTGCAGTGATTTCAGTAAAAATACTCACATTTTAATCTAAACTCTTGACCAAAAAAGAAAAAAACCTGCCATTTTAAAAATGTTGATCTGGCCAGGTGCAATGGCTCATGCCTGTAATTCTAGCACTTTGGGAGGCTGAGACCAGAGGAGTTCAAGACCAGCCTGGGCAACATGGCAAGACCCCATCTCTACAAAAAACAAATTAGCTGGGTGTGGTGGCACGTGCCTGTAGTCCCAGCTACTCGGGAGGCTAAAGCTGGAGGATCACTTGAACCCAGGAGTTCAAGGTTACAGTGAGCTATGATTGCGCCACTGCACTCCAGCCTGGGCAGCGGAGCAAGACCCTGTCTCTAAAAAGAAATTAAAAATCAAAAACTTAAAATGTTGACCTAAAAATAAGCAAGATAACATGTATAGGAGGGAGAAATTATTAACAAAATGTTAGACTCTTGAGGAGGAAACCACGTTTTGTTAAATTTTTTTTAAAAAATTGTTACAATGTAAGAAAGAAGCTGAACGAGGTGACAGTAAGTATGTAGTGATTAATAGCCTGACACGTTTGAGTCTTTTAAGATGTCAGAAATTCCTCCTCTTTATCTTTACAGATGTAAAGAACAGTCCTACCCGACTGGCCTGCCAGTTGCTAGTGTTGTTATTTGTTTCTACAACGAAGCTTTTTCCGCCTTGCTCCGGACAGTGCACAGTGTCATAGACCGCACTCCAGCACACCTTCTTCATGAAGTCATCCTCGTGGATGATGACAGTGACTTTGGTAAGTAATGCTGTAACTGGTGATGTTGGGTCTAGGCTGTCGTCACGGTAGCATCGACAAACATCAGCAAGCTGACCATTCGCAGCTTCACAGAATAGCTATGGCTCCTACACGTGCAATTGCAACTGGGCTGATCATGAATAGATGCCTGTCCATCGCTTAGAGGATAATTTTGAAGAAATGCATTCTCTTTGTAATCTGTTTACAAACTGTGCTACCCAAATTTGGCCCTTGCAATTTTTCTGTTGGCTTTTTTTTTTTTTTAATTTTATTTTGGAATTTAGATTCACAGGAAGTTACAGAGAGATTCTGTATACCCTTCACCCAGTTTCCCCCAGTGGTCATGTCTTACATCATCCTAGTACAATACCGAGACCAGGAATCCACACTGGTATGATGTGTGTGTATGGTCCCATGGCATTCTGTCACATGTGTAGACTCCTGTAGCCACCACTGCACTCAAGATACAGAACTACTTCCTCACCCAGAGATCTCCCTCGCACTGCCCCTTTATATTCACCCTTTCCCTCCCCCCCATTCCTGGCAACCACTCCTTTCTATGATTTTTGTCATTCAACAATGTTATATAAATGGAATCATACAGTATATGCCCTTTTGAGATTGGCCTTCTTCACTTGGCATAATGCCTTGACTTACGTTTATCTAGCAAGTCTCTTATATGGATTGTCCCCGGATAAAAGTGGACTACATTCTCATAGCTCTTAGATGATCCCTGAATGCCAGTATTTTATGATTCAGTACATATTTTATACACCTTGCATTAATTTGGCATAGACTTTTGCTAAGAATCGCTTCATGTACACAAGCAGGATGGAAGGCTTTTCATTCACACTGCTCATTCAGCTCTCAACAACTTTGCAAGAAAGGCTAGAACCCCATTTTATAGAGGAGGAAATATAAAAATAATTTGCTGAAGACCTCATAGCTGTTAAGTAGAGTTGAATTTACACCCCTGGTCTGCATGGTTCCAAGATTTCTTTCTGCTCTTTTCATTATAGCAACCTGAACAAATACAGTGATATAGGTATATGCCAATGGCATTTTTTCTACACTCTCAAGCATTTATTAGGTACCTCTTATAGCAGCAGCAAAATTGGTATACCAGTATACTTAAACAGACTAAGTGAGGAAGTGTACACTGAGACCTATGGGAACGAAATTCTCAAACCTTGATAAATATTGAAACAGCACAGGAGAAAAGTTGGAAAGGCTAATAGAAAACAAAACATACTTTTTAAAAATGAGTGATTACAAAAAAAACCCCAAGTCAATGTGAGTCTGGACCAGATCGAAGATTAGCTAAATACTAAATTCTAGAATTTATGGTTGATGTTTTTTTAATTAACCTGTTTTTTGGTTTTCACTTTGTGGCTATTTTATTTAAAAGGAAAAATTCATGATAATTTATGGCAGTTGGTATATTAACTATGGAAATAATTACTGCTTATTATCTTATATGAGCTTTGACATTATGAAATTTAAAGGTGAATGACCTATTTAATGCTCTTGGAAAAAACATGCTAACTTAATAAGAGGACATAGTTACTGCTATTATTGTGTAATTCTTGGTAGGGGCAGCAGAAGTTGTTTCTTAACTATTCTGAAATGGAATAAGACCTAATAAATTATAGCATCTCATTTTGTTTTAAATGTGATTTATATGCAGTTAGCTGAACATCCATGCACTCAAAATGTTCATTTCAAACATTCTTTATCCAAAATATTGTGCTATATACTGCTGGCCTCCCCATGAAAAAGAAAAAAAATTAATAATAATGAAAAAAAACATTGTGCTAGATGCTATGGAAGTACTAACAAGTCTGTAACTAAGGTTTAGCTTGTACTCCAACTCTTACCCTTCGTTTCTTTCCTTTTTATTCCTCTAGGGTAAGCTACGATATTTTAAAATAAAGCAGAAGATTCTATAATATTTGCTTGATAATTTGTTGTAAATTTTAGCAAGTGCCAGATAAAACTTTAGAATAGCTATAAAACCGTATGCCGTGTCTCATGGTTTGAGTAATTGTTGGACTCTTTATATTCAGATGATTTGAAAGGAGAACTAGATGAATATGTTCAAAAACACCTCCCTGGAAAAATTAAAATAATAAGAAATACAAAGCGTGAGGGATTGATTCGAGGAAGAATGATCGGAGCAGCCCACGCGACAGGTATGACTTCCTGCTGGCTTTTCCCCGTGGGTGTTGGGTGACGAGGGCTTGATCCACGGCTTTTTCCTGATTCTGCAGAGTCCGTGAAAAGTGGTGTTTTAAACAGGCATGGCCAGCAAGAGACGTGAGGCTTGTTTTGTTTGGGAAAGGCCTTTACGTAACTCCAAGCCTGCTGCCCCAGAGCAGTGGGTTGAGCTCTGTTTTCCTAGTGACCTTTTTTATTATGTCCCTCAAGTAGGTTTTATGTCTTGTTTCCTTATGTAAGTAGAAAAGTCTAAACCAAAGTGTAACTGAACTTTATACATTTTTAAATACAAAGTTTAAAATATATGTACCCAAACTGTTTGATTGGAATTATGCTAATAATTCTTAGAATGGAGTACACACCTCTGGAGATACGCATCATGATTTTAGTTGGTAAACAGATATAAAGTTGACTCACGTAACTGTAAAAGGTATTTCTTATTCGCTCTTAATTCTGATTCCATCAAGGAGATAGTCTCCATTGTTACTAACATATCTTTAAAACCATTCCATTGCACACTGATCTCTCCCTTTAAAAAGAAAGAACAGGTATCAAACTCAGAGTCTTCTGCAGGATATATATCTGGGTAGTCTTCAGTTATATTGGTTCTGTTGTATTTCTTTTTATGTTTACCTCTGTATAAGGTTGGTGTTCCTGATTTTCATTTATGATCTTGATTTTTAAAATTTTAAAAATAAATCTAATTAAGTTAAAACAAATGAATCTGTATAAAAATATTAGGCATGCAATTTGCAGGTAGTGCATGGTCGTGGCAAAAAATGTCGGGAAGGTGATTTGAGAATTACTGAACTTGGTGAGGGGCATTCCCTGGCAGCAGCGGCACCTGCTGCCTTCTTGTACTCCAGGCTCTTTAGATAACCAGCCACAAGGGGGCGTGGTGTTTGCTGCTGCTCACCACTATCCCTCCTGTGTATCCGCCGGCCCGGTTGCTGGGTGTAGTTGGGACTTCACTTTTAGAATCTTCTCTTTTTCTCTTAAACCCACAGTGATCTGAAGCAATTAACAAAAAATGGGAAGTAGCTCTTTTATATTCAGTCTTCAGTTGTATGCAAAGTGAATTCAGAGCTTAGCAAACTTGGTTTTTTAGATTTCTAGTCAAATAGAGGCTTACTGAATTGGCTGTGTTGAGTTATTGAAGGCAATGAGATAAAGAGAAAATTCTGGGGTATTTTCACTATTGTGCCATTTGAAACATTGTACTGTTAAAATGCATGTTTGGGGAATGGGAGCGGTGGCTGATGCCAGTAATCCTACCACTTGAGGTCAGGAGTTCAAAACCAGCCTAAGCAAGAGTGAAACCCTGTCTCTACTAAAAATAGAAAAAATTAGCAGGGCGTGGTGGTGTGTGCCTGTGGTCCCAGCCACTCAGGAGGCTGAGGCAGGAGGATCGCTTGAGCCCAGGAGTCTGAGGTTGCAGTGAAGCTATAATGAGGCCACTGCACTCTACCTGGGATGACAGAGGGAGACTCTGTCTCAAAAAAAAAAAAAGTTTACTGTGAATTTATTTTTTTCAGATAACAATAATTACTTAGGTTTTTTTTTTTTTTATAGTATTTCTCTGTAGTCATAGGGTTTTTTTTTTTCTTTATGATCTGTTGAGGCCCTTCTTCAAATATAGTTTAGGATCTCTCAAAAGCAAACGTATTTGGGGGAAGTCATTGTCACAGGTTCAATGTGACCAGGTGTAATCTTACTTTATTTAGTTAGATTGTCATTAACTGGAAAAAGTAACACTTTTTTTGCTAACTAGAAGAAAGGTGTATCCCATCAGCATGAAAACCATTAAGGCCAAGAGAGTGGGAGCAGTAGAAAGGAAATTGGGAAACGGAAGACAGGAAGACGTGAGGCGGTCTCCCGGGGTGGTGCTGTCGCGGGTGTTCAGTGTACATGCTTCTCTCCTTTGGGCTGGTTACAATGATGTTTCTATGTCACTAATGAAAATGTATTATAGTTATGTTCCCTGTTTGTTTACTAAGGCAGGGAAATGCATTCTAAGTGCATGCTAAATTTATAGATATTTTGATTAAAATAATTGTAATATCTACACACAACTGGCCACTGTCATTGTACTAAAACATCTTGAATCACCAAATGTCTGGCCATCCAAAGAGCTGAATGTTACTGTGAGAGTTTGAATCTTTTTATTGAAGAGAATCTGAATTGTTATAAATTTTTCAAGAGTTGTGCGTATTACTGTACATGTTGCTCAGTTACACTTCAGGCAGAATTCTTGGCTAAGGGACTTCTCTTGTTTACAATCAGCAGTGCCGTGTAAGGGTTCGTTGTTGGGGGCTGGAAGCGGGCAGCGCATCATCCATTGGATGGGGGGCTGTGCCTGACGTGTGAAGAAGCTCTCCTGAGCCTATGCCGTTGCTCTTCAGGAGAAGTGCTCGTGTTCCTGGACAGCCACTGTGAAGTGAACGTGATGTGGCTGCAGCCCTTGCTGGCCGCCATCCACGAGGACAGGCAGACCGTGGTGTGCCCAGTGATCGACATTATTAGTGCTGACACCCTTGCCTACAGCTCGTCCCCTGTTGTCCGTGGAGGGTTCAACTGGGGGCTGCACTTCAAATGGGATCTTGTTCCCCTTTCTGAGCTAGGAGGAGCAGAAGGAGCCACTGCACCCATAAAGTAAGATTTCTCCTTTAAGTTTGAAAAATTCCCAGCAGTACATCCTCAAAAGAAAAAGTATTAAAGACAATTCCTTCTTCTTTGTAAGGAGCCAGAGTGTTGACTTAATTTGTGCATTAAGAAATTCTTGAGCACTTACTGAATTTTATGCATTCTGCCAAGTCCTAAGGAAAGATTTATGAGTAAGATATTATCTGTGCCCTCAAGGACTCAGCTTTGTGAGAAAGGCCGGCAGAGCAGCTCGGCCATATCCCAAGGTCACTGGCAGAGGATGCCCTGGCAGGGCCTGTGTGCTGTGTGTGTTATGTCGGATACCATGGTTTACTGCACTGGTCAGAAACTTATCTTCAGTTCTTTTCTGTTAAATAGTATGAATAACGCTGTCACAAGCATTTAATACATAAGGCTTTTAATTAGGATTTTAAGGATAGATTTTTACTAGCACAATTACTAAGTCATAGCATATGAATTATTTTACATTCTCATTCATGTTTCATATTCTCCAATATAAATCTGCTCTAATGTGTTTTCTTTTTTTAAAATTTCTTATGTAGATTGAATACAAAGAGGTTTATCTGTATTTTTCCTTTTTAAAGTTCTTGGACCTACCTACTCTTCAAAGCTTTATTTGTTGTGGAAAATTACATAAAAAGTATATATCAAATATATTCTGTACACACACACACACACACACACACACACACACAGTGTAATAAGTGGTTATGATGTGAACCGCGTAACTACCACCCAGGCCAAGAAACAGCACCCTTTCTAGCAAATCTCTTCCAAAAAAAAGAAAAAAAAACCCAGCACCCAGAAGCCCCCTGTGCATCCTTTCCTGGTCACACCCCCTGACACCTAGTGGTGTCATTACCCTGACCTTGGTAATCATTTTCTTGCTTTCCTGTGTAGTTTTGCCACCTATTAATGCATCTCTAAACAAAATAGTTTAGTTTTGCCTGCTCTTGTACTTTATGTAAATAAAGCCATGTATGACTCATTATTTTGTCTTGCTTCATTTGTTTAACATTGTTTTAAAAATGCTTCCACATTGCAGTATATAACTATAGTTGATTCATTTTCATTGCTGTATAATATTCTTTTATATGAATATACTATAACATTTATCCAGTTTACTGTTTTTTGGTGAAGCAATTGGGTTTTTTTTCTTTTAATGTTACAAGCAGCACTGTTAGAGAACATTCTTATTCTAGTGTAGAGTGAATTTACTGTATCACAAGGTATGCTTTTCTTCAACTTTAGCATGTAATGTTTTTCTAACACATTAGGTGACTAGAATATCCTCAGTTGGCCTTTTGGAACTCATTAGCTTCCTTTCATCTGAAAGGGGAGGGGAGGTTGATAGAGTCCTTGGCCGATTCCAGGGGTCTGATGTGGTCTCCCAGCAGAATGAGGTCCTCTTCAGCTCTGCCAGGTTTTATGTGTGAGAATCTGTTGCAGTTCTTCATAGAACTAGTGAAGTCCATGAGCAGGGCACATCCAGCTCTCTGTTGTCTTCCTGTCTTCCTGTGCTTGTGACACCACTTCTCACACTGCCTACCGGAGATTTGGTGCGAATCACTCCCCTGGCTCTGCGCGTGGGACTTAGCTGGTGGAGCCCTTCTCTCAAGAGAGCAGTACTCCATCTGGGCACCGGCCATCTGTGCTTCTGGCCTCTGTGACCTCACAGCCTGTGATTGGAGGCAGACAGTAGTGGTGACTCGGTTGTTTCCAGTTTCCTTTTGGACTTCCCATGTTCTTTGCCAGTGGGTGAAGTATGTGTACTATAATAAAGTATTTTTGAAGTTTTTCATAGCAAGAAGAAAGTATCCTATGCTTTCTTATATGTATTCTCATTCTTTTTTTTTTTTTTTTGAAACAGAGTCTCACTCTGTTGCCCCAGCTAGAGTGCCGTGGCGTCAGCCTAGCTCACAGCAACCTCAAACTCCTGAGCTCAAGCAATCCTACTGCCTCAGCCTCCCGAGTAGCTGGGACTACAGGCATGCGCCACCATGCTTGGCTAATTTTTTCTATATATTTTTAGCTGTCCAGCTAATTTCTTTCTATTTTTAGTAAAGACGGGGTCTCGCTCTTGCTCAGAGCTGGTCTTAGGCTCCTGAGCTCAAACGATCCTCCCGCCTCGGCCTCCCAGAGTGCTAGGATTACAGGCGTGAGCCACTACGCCCAGCCTATTCTCATTCTTAGTTAACAGTTTTTGTCTGGTTTTGCTTATTTTATCATATTCATGGTCATTTGGTTTTCAATGTTTAATTTTTAATATTTTTAATAAAAAACACATTCAGTAACAGATCAAACTGTATGGATGAACTTAGGATGAAAGGCCATCTCCTACCCATTTCCTCCCTATCGTTTCTTTCCAGAGGGAAATTCTTTTAACACTTTCTATTTTTGGTCTTGTTTCTTACTTGAACTCTAGATAATAAGCATGTTCCCGTTTCCTGCATCAGCCCACTTCAGACCCTGTCTGCATGAAAAATGAAGATGTAGCTCATCAATCCCTCCCTGCTACTGTTCTCCCAGTGCGGTAGTATGGTAACTTTAGTAGCTGTTTTGGTTTTGTTTCTTCTCCCTGACTGTCAGTCTTTCCGTGATCTTATATTTAGATGTAAGCAGCATCTTAAAATTGCTTTTATTTTTTTTAAACCAGTGTGAGAAGCTTTTTTTTTTAAACCTACCTAATGGAGAAGCTTTGTTTTTTTAAGATTACAGAACTACTGTGTGCTTTCTGTTTGCCCTGTGTGTTCTGTATTTTTTCTCTTCTCCAGCCTTCTTTTGGACAAAGCCCAGATTTTTCTGTTCCCAGCAGCTGCCCCAATACTAGAAGTTACGTGTTTTTATATACAGTTCTTTTAGTGATTTTCCTAGAGAATACAGTATACATTCCTGATTTATCTGAGTGTAGTATAAATTGTTGGTACTTGCCCCAAACAATGCCAGGATCTCTGAATGTTCATACTGCAATTATCCCCCACCCAAGTTACATGCTGTTGTTGATGTGCATGTATTTTAGGTTTAAAATAAATTCACGAGACAGAATTCTTATGTGGCAGGATGGTAGCCTTGCCCACATAGTTCATCTTTATGCCACTCTATACCTTTGGCATCTGCAAGCTTCTGTCTGGGACTAATTCTGGCTAAAGAACACTCTTGAATAGTTGGACCTTCTATTGATTAGTTTTGTTTTTCTGAAAATGTCCTTGTTTCACCTTTATTTTGAAGGACACTTTGATATCCAGATCTCGGTTGGCAGTGGCAGATGCTTTCTTTCAGGACTTCCAAAGCATCGTTCCAGAACCTGTGGCTGCTGCTATTTCATACAAGAAGACAGTGTTGTCAGTCCTATTCTGCTTCCTTTGAAGATAATCCCTTTATAATCGGCTGCTTAAATTTTTGTCTTATTTTTCAAAAATGTTTTTCAGATACGTATAAACATTGTTTCTTTTTTGATAGTATCTAATTCTCTGCTGAATTCTCAATCTTGTCTTTTATCTTTGAACATACTGAGCAGTTTCTCTAAAGTTTCTGCTTGATAACTCCATATTTGAAACCCTTGCACATCCATCTATTTATAGGTTGATTCTCTTGTTTTTCTTTCATGTGATTTTATCTTCCCGATTGCTTGGTTATTTATTTATTTGTGCTTAGTGCCAGACATTCTATATGAAAAATTATAGAAATGCATTCATACCTGGGATGATGATTTCCCCCCACAGAGAGAATTCTGCTTCTCTTCCATAGGCAACTTAGGCCACTAGAATCTACGGTCCCCTAGATCCACAGTGAGGAAGTGAGATGACTACAAGCTCGAGGCCGGGTGAAGGCCTGTCTGCTTCAGCTGCTCTCCCTCCCACACAGGGCTTCTCAGCCGCAGCGCTGTAGATGTTTTGGGCGATAATTCTTTGCTGTAGGGGCCCACTTGTGCGTTTTGGGATATTTAGCAAAATCCCTGACCTCAACCCACATCCCAGTAGCATAGTGGACACAGTTATCCCAGATGAGAGACTACTGGTCTACCGTGTGTTTGAGTCCACCTCAAAATGTGTAAGGTTTGTCAGGTTTCTCCTTGACAGGCCTTGGAGTCCAGTTTTGATCCCCAGTGGCTAGGTGAGACTGTCAAAAGGAATTATATAATTCATTTCAGGTGGATGTCTATCAAAAATGGTTATAAGGAAAGTACTTTTGGCCAGGCATGGTGGCTCATACATGTAATCCTAGCACTTTGGGAGGCCAAGGCAGTTAAATCCCTTGAGCCCAGGAATCTGAGGTTACAGTGAGCTATGATGACACCACTACACTCTAGCTGGGCAACAGAGTGAGAACTGTGTCTCAAAATATAAATAAATAAATAAAAATAACAAGTACTTTTGATACTTAGAAAAGTAACTTTGATGTGCCAGATATGAAGAACCTTCATATGCCTAGCATATTACTAGCAATCTAGAAAGTTCATTTGTATGGTCCAGCAGATTAGATATTAGATAAAATGTTTTATAATAGTTAATCTAGTTTTTATTAGTAATGTTCCAAAGCTACACTGACTTTTTTAAAATGAAAATAGTGGGTAAGATTAACTGACTATATAGAATTAGTAATTATTTTCCTTTTCTAGGTCACCTACAATGGCTGGAGGATTATTTGCCATGAACAGACAGTATTTCCATGACCTTGGGCAGTATGACAGTGGCATGGATATCTGGGGAGGAGAAAATTTGGAAATATCATTTCGGGTAATCTTATTTTTTTAATGGCTCAATTATTAACTTTGAGAAAAGTAGAATATAATTGTCATCCATGATCCCATTTTTTCTGTAAATTCTCCTTGGTTATCTATATGACAAATTGTCCTTAACGAATGCTACTTTACCATAATCTATGACATGGATAATATCTACTCAATGTCAAAAGCATATAAGAAGATATATGTTTAGTTTTTAAGAATTATAAAAGTATGGTTATAATGAACGGTTGAGTATAAATTCAGAAAGTCTTAATGTGCATTTAATCTAGAGTTTTGTTAGTTTAACATATATTTAGAGATCTGTCTATCTATCTATCTATCTATCTATCTATCTATCTATCTATCTATCTATAGGTAGGGTGATCAGATTTCCCTGTTTGCTTAAGACTGTTCTGGATCACACTTGTTTTACTGGAAAAATTAATAGCTCCCCATTTCACTTTCAGACGTAGCTCAGTTTGATGCTAAATTATGCTGTCATCCCATGTATAGATTACTGTATCCTTTATATATACAGGTACCTCTAACCTGAGGAAAAAATGCACTTTTTGTAATCTCTCTTCTCTAATTGCTTAGGTTTGAAAGATGACAGTATGGGTGGGGTTTGTGGCTCAGGGGACCTCGGTGGTACAGTCTTTGGAAAACACAGAAAAAAAGCTGGGGAGAACTCAGACTCCTCCTTCCAAGCGAATTGCCCATTGTCCTGTCCTTCAGTTAGCAGAATCCCTGTGGGATAATACACAATACTTGTGCCTATGTCATTTTGTATTTTTGCAAATGTGTTGACTACAGTGTTTTTAAAAGGAAGGTTTTCTTCCATAATCTAGAATTTTAAGGTTGAAAGGCATAATAGATATAATTTCGTTGGTTTGGTCTTATTTTTTTAAAGATTTTTTAAAAGATAAAGTCAATTAACAGTAAATTGACTCAGATGGTCAAGGGCAAAATTTAGACCAGAACTAACTTCTTCTTTTGAATCTTAATCTAGAGTTATTCTGTATATTTTGTGGAGAAAACTATATTCTAAGAAATGTATATACATTTTATAAGAAAGTACCTGTAAAACTGAAATTAAAGGACCAGTTAATATGCATTCCATATCCCTAACTCCCTAAGATCAAATCTCTTGATCTGTTAAAGCAACAAAATATGGTTAAGTACAATATCAGACACATGGTAATAAATGAGTATTACATGGTTTTGGAATCTAGTTCCTTTTTAATCACAAAGACAAATAATTAAAAACAAATCTACCTTCTGACTTTCTTCTATTTGCATATTTATTTGTATCTAGTAAGGCAAAATATCTTGCAAAGTTTCACAGACGTCTATTTAATAAAGATTAATTTCATTGAAAATTCATATGTTGATTTTACAACAGTGTGAGGCAACTGTTAATACCGATTTTGCTTCTGCCCAGATCTGGATGTGTGGAGGTAAGCTCTTCATCATCCCTTGCTCCAGAGTGGGACACATTTTCCGAAAGAGGCGACCATATGGATCTCCTGAAGGCCAGGACACCATGACACACAACTCTTTGAGGCTGGCACACGTCTGGTTGGATGAATACAAGGTGAGATGACATTTTTTTGTTTGGAAGGGTGAGTGATGGACCAGTCGCTGTTTAGGTGAGAGCTTTGGTTGCTCTTTTTTTCACTCTAGCTTATTTCTGCTTGGTTGACCTTCATTTTGGGGCCATCTCTTTCTAGGTTTCTTTTTCCTCTCTTCTCTTCACCCAATATTTCACTTGATTTTGGTTCTAATCTGACTCGTCTTTTAATTTTTTAAGTGGCCACACTAGATGAGGAAACGTAGTGAACATCAGAAGAAACTCTGTGTCGTTTTCATTATTCCTTCTGGTCCCTCCTGTGACTCCCATGGAGTTGGCGTCTTTCTTTTGTCCACTGGACTTGGCTGGGACACACTCCGGCTGCTTGTGCATTGAGCATTGCTTCCCACTTCCTCTTCTGCCTTGGGCTACTTCAGTATTTTCTTTGTCATAGTTTTATTGAGGAGTAATTGACAAATCACTTTTGGAACATTTTGTCACCCCAAAACTTCCATTCATCACTCCCCGTTGTCTCCAGCCTCAGACAACCACTAATCTGTCTACCCCCTGACTTCACAGTTAATTTGCCTTGTTCAGACATTTCATACAAATGGAATCATACACTGCATGGTCTTTGTCGTCTGCTTCTTCCGTGGCGCAGTGTTTTCAGGTTGATCCATGCTGTGCTATGTATCGGCACTCTGTTTCCTTTTATTGCCAAATAATATTTAATTGTATGAGTACGCCACATTTTACTTATCCGTCAGCTTGTGGACATTTGTGTTTCTGTTTCTGTCTGTTATCAAAAATGTTTCTGTATTTGCGTAGTTATTTTTAAAAATAAACATCGATTGGGCACGTACGGATGAGATGAATGGGGCGTGCAGTGATGTCGGCACTGTGGGTAAGTGCAGACGGGGATGAAGCAGCTACCTGTGCGCGGGGAGCGTAAGTGGCACTTCTGCTACAGTACCCTCTCGTTGGGGAAATACGATTGAGGGATTAACGAGAGGTAGCTCATAAGATCATTATTTTATTATGCTGCCCAATATTGCTATGTAAAAGACAGAAACAGGAGTTTGCAGGGTTTTGCCCTGAAGGAATGTGTGAACTCAATAGTTCGCTTATCAGAGGCTGCTATCAAGGGAGGGCTCCCATGGCTCCGGTAGGGATGTTTTCCAGGAAGGCTTCCCGGTGTCTCAAAATCTGTGAACCTCCCTGTGTCTTGACAGGCAAGACAGTGAAATATGGCCTGCAGGATGAGAGCCTGAGACACGAGTGCCCTTTGCCCAGAGACGCCCCCTGTGGTTATAAACAACCTGTCTTGTAGAAAATGGCATCCTGCTCTCTCCTGACTGCCTGCCTTTGGGTCCACAATAACTAACTAGATGAAAGAAATATAGAGTCACTATACCTCTTTTGTTATACCTCTGTTAATTGATGACTACCTCTTAGAACTTACATGTTAGCCCCAAAAGACTTTGTACCTGTTTGTTTACCTAGAAAGATTAGAATTTGTTAGTAGCCCTTTGAGAGGACTTTTGACCCCAACCCACTACCTGTCTCCCCTAGCAACTGCATTCCGATATGCAAATGAGTTACCCTGACAACTGGTAGTTGATATCTGTGATTATAAAAACCTATGTGAATCTAACCATATTGCTAGACATTCACAGGGATATGTCTAGTCTCCTGAGTACCCCCGCTGTGATTATTCTGATCTTTTTATATAAAACTATAAACTATACCTTAGTCTCTGTGTATTCTTTTATTCTATTGCCTATCAGTTTTCTTATCCTCCGTGGTGACCCCTATCTAAGGCACTTGGCTCCGTGGGGAGAAGTAGCTAATCTCCTCACGGGCCTGCCACTCCCGCACTCTCTCCTCCCTCCCACCCTCCAACATTTGAGGTCCAACTCCATGCTGATCTTTGAGTCACTACGGTCTGACATAGTTCTCAAAACACGGTCAGGTCCCAGCCGCTCT
>CAUYRT010063921.1:0-67234 GCA_963574885.1 Lepilemur ruficaudatus | reverse complement strand
ATATATAGAAAAAATTAGCCAGGCATGGTGGCACATGCCTGTAGTCCCAGCTACTTGGGAGGCTGAGGCAGTAGGATCGCTTTAGCCCAGGAGTTTGAGGTTGCTGTGAGCTAGGCTGACGCCACGGCACTCACTCTAGCCTGGGCAGCAGAGTGAGACTCTGTCTCAAAATAAATAAATAAATAAATAAGTAAATAAAAATAAAACACAGGAATCTGACTGCATGTCACAATAGGGATATGTCCTAAGGACAAAAGAACTGCAAAAAAATCTTAAACTGGTTTCAAAATATTTTGTTAACAATAATAGTGGTATTGTTATTCTGAAACTACATTATGTTTTACAGGATAAAACAAATAATCATGTTAATGCCCTCTGGAATACAGATTTTCTCAGTAAGAATAAAGAAAAATTTAAAGTAAAGTAAAACTGTAATACCAACTTAAAATTAGAAATATTAGTATGAACTCATGATATATTTTTCCCATTAAGACAAATAATACGTTATTTCCTAGCTCTGTGCACTCTAAGTTCCAAAAACAATCACAACCAAGACTAAGCCCAGACTGTGGCCTCATTTCCCACTAAAAGACACCAGGGCTTCTGGGAAAAATGGCTGATTCAAGATCTAGAAGCAAGAAATGTACAAAATGAGCCTGGAATATCTCATCATATCAGAAAACAAAGAGGCTATTAAAACTATATTTTAGTCTGTCAAAAGGACTCAGAAACCTACCTGAAATATTCCCACTGGCCAAAATACTTTGAGTAAAATAAGAACTGCAATGGATTGGAACACATAATAAATTCATCATCATCTCCCTTCCCCCAAAATAAAGATCACTTATGAAGAATGACAGGAAACTAATTAATGATTCTGAAAACTAATTGAGTATTTAACTTGTTGAAGTTTTCCATAATAAACAGTCAGTTTTTGTTTTTAACAAAAGTAAGCAACAACCACAAAAAAAATGATTCACAAATCTGATCATATCAAGATGTAAAATTTTCAGCCTGGGCAACATAGCAAGACCCCATCTCTACAAGAAAATTCAAAAATTAGCCAGGTGTCACAGCACACACACTTTTAGTCCTAGCTACTCAAGATGCTGAGGCAGGAGGATCACTTAGCCCAGGAGTTTGAGGATGCAGTGAGCCATGATCACACCACTGTACTCCAGCCCAGGTGACAGCACAAGACACTGTTTCAAAAAAAAAAAAAAGTAAATCTTTGACATGACCGATGATACCATAAAGTTAAAAGATAAGGCAGACCTGGAGAAGATATCTGCAACAAAAATAACTCAAAGAATCACTACACAAAATTCATAAAGAATACTTATAAATTAGAGAGGAATACAGAACAAAATCAATAGAAGTATGTAAACAAGCATTTCACAAATGAAAACTGAAAGGTCCAACCTAAGAATCAGAGAAATACAAATCAAAACAATGAGATTTCATTTACCCATCAGATTGGCCATAATTTTAAAATACGCCAATATCAATTGTTGGCAAGGAGGTAAAGAAAGTTGTACTATCATATAACAGGTGTTGAGAGTGCCATGATCACTTGGCAGGCAATTTGGCAGGACC
Organism: Lepilemur ruficaudatus; assembly: GCA_963574885.1. Lineage (NCBI taxonomy): Eukaryota > Metazoa > Chordata > Mammalia > Primates > Lepilemuridae > Lepilemur > Lepilemur ruficaudatus. Next base: position 65,638 of record CAUYRT010063921.1, on the reverse strand, counting down.
AAGTAACTCTAGAAATCCTTTCTCTAGATAATCCAGCAATATTAATCATGTGTACATGCTAAAGAAATGCTTTGTCTTTTTGCAGCAACAATGCAAAGGATGTTTACTCAAGTACTCTACATAATAATGAAAAATGGAAATGACCTAAAGACTGGTACCTTTTGGAGGCTCTGCAGGGAGAATCCATCTCCTTGCTTTCTTCAGCTTATTGGCCTTTCAATGCAGAAATGGATAACTAACATGTACAATGGTCTTATAATAGAATATTATATGGCATTAAAAAGAATGAACCAAAAATCAATCAACTGGGATATATCTTTAGTGCAATATTAAAATTTTTTAAAAGCTGCAATATATGTACCAAATGAGACAGCCTACACAATTCTAAAAAGCACATTAACAAAAATATATATACTTCCATCATACATAAATACATTTCTGTATATACTTACACAAATAAAATGAGAAGCCAACGTGTGTATACAAATAGAACAGTGAGTTAAGGAGGAAAACTCAGGATGATGGGCTGAATGATGGCCCAAAAGATATCTATGTCCTAATTACTGGAACCTGTGACTATTACCATATATGGCAAGAAGGACTTTGGAAACATGATTAAGAATCTTAAAAGGGGAGATTATCCTAGATTATCCAGGTGGGCCCTAAACACTGGCATACATGTCCTTATAAGGAGGAGGCACAGGATAGCTGACTACAGATAAGAAGGTATCGCGAAGATGAAGGCAGAGATTAAGGTTGTACACTCAGAAAATGGAGGAAGGGGCCACAATAAGCTGAAGACAGCAAGGAGACAGATTCTCCCTGCAGAACCTCCGGAAGGTACCAGTCTGGCCACCACCTTGATTTTAGCCCCGTACGACTAATTTCAGACTTCTGATTTCCAGAACTCTAAGATGATAAATTTGTGATGGTTTAAACTGCCATGTTTGTAATAACCTGAGACATTCAGTAATAGGAAACTAATACACAAGGGATGTATTATTTGCCAACAGACTGAAAAGATTCCATGAGTTAGACATCATTAGAGGGTAAGGAGAGGGGAGTGTGCTGTCACAGGAAACACCAGCAGAGGCTCCCCCAATCCCCCTGCAGGCCGTATGGGTCTGCTGGGGCTATCATAATAAAGTACCACAGACCGGGCAGCTTAAACTGCAGAAATGTATTTTCTCACAGTCTGGAGGCTGGGAGTCCAAAATCAGGTTGTCAGCAGGACTGGTCCCTTCTAAGGGCTATGAGGGAAGAGTCTGTTCTAGGTCTTTTTCCTTGGCTTGTAGATGGCCACCTTCCCCAAGTCTTCATGTCTTCTTCCCTCTGTATATATCTCTGTGCCCAAATTTCCCTTTTTAAAGGGCACCAGTCGTTACTAGATGAGGTCCCTCCCTAATGACCTCACTTTAACTTGATTTCCTCTGTAAAGACCCTATCTCCATATAAGACCACATTCTGAGGTACTGTGGGTTAGGACTGCACCAAGTGATTCAACCCATGACACTGACTCAGTGGAGTTTTGAAAATGGAATCCCACATTCCTGGTGCAGTTTTCTGGTGTTGGAGCAAGCAGTATGGAGATGGTTCTCAAACAACGGGGGTTATCTATTTTGATCTGTCTGGTGATGGCCAAAAGACTAACTCAGAGTGCTTAGAACTCTCTTAACACAGAGAAATGACCATGTAGAGGCATCTACTGAAAACATTTAAAGGCAAATAAACCAGCTGCTGCCACAGGAGGCAAAGGATATTAGTTGGGGCAAACCACAGATATGCAAAAATAAGCCTGGGAGTAAAAACTGGGGAGTGAGATGCTGTATGGCTTTGGAAAAGCTTCCATATATTCCTGGGAATCTAGATGATGCCACATATATCTAGGACAAGGCCCATGATCAGAAAAGACCTAAGAAGGCCCCAATCTCTTCCCTCTCTTAAGTGGTAAAACTATCTCTATTTGTAGATGACATGATCATATAAACAGAAAATCGAAAGAATCCACAAAAAACTATTAGAGTTAATAAACAAACTCAATAAAGTTGCAAGATACAAGATTAACACACAACATCAGCTTTCTATATGGTAACTATTAACAATCCAAGAAGTAAATTAAGAAAATAATTTTATCTACAATAGCATCAAAAAGAATAAAATATTTAGGAACTGATTTAACCAAGGAAGTCTAAGACTTGTACACTGAAAACTACAAAATTTGTTGAGTGATATTAAAAACCTAAATAGATAGATATTTCTTGTTCTTGAATATAGTTAAGAAGGTAAAACTCCCCAAAGTGTTCTATAGATCCAATACAATCCTTATGAAAATACAATAGCCTTTTTTGCAGAAATGGACAACATGACCTTCAAATTCATATAGAACTGCAGAGGACCCTGAATAGCCAAAACAATCTTGACAAGGAAGAGGGAAAATTAGAGGACTCACACTTCCTGGCTTCAAAACTTGCTGCAAAGGTACAGTAAACAACAACAACAAAAACTATATGGAACTGACAGAAAGACAGATGTGTAGATTAACTGAACATAATTGAGAGTCCAGAGACAAACCCATAGATCTATGGTCAACTGACTCTCAACTAAGGTGCCAAAACTATTCAATGGATGACGAATAGTCTCTTCAAAACTGGTGTTGGAACAACTGGATCTCCACACGCAAATGAATAAAGTTGGCTCGCTTCCTCATACTATACAAAAATTAACTCAAAATAGATCAAACACCAAGAGCTAAACTATAACACTCTTAGTAAAAAACATAGAAGTAAACCTTCATGACCTTATATTTGGCAGTGGATTCTTAGATATGACATCAAAAGCACATGCAACAAAAGAAAATACAGATAAACTAGACTTCATCAAAATCAAAAAACCTTTTGTGAATCAAAGGAATCAAAGGACACTATGAAGAGAATGAAAAGATAATTCACAGAATGGGAGGAAATATTTGAAAATTATATATCTGATAAGGATCTAGTACACAGAAAGTACTCTTATAATAAACTCAATTTAAAAATGGACAAAGGAATTGAATAAATATTTCTACAAAAGAGATCTAAAAATGACCAAGGAGCAAATGGAAAGGTGCTCAAAATTAAAATCACAATGAGATACTATTGCACATAGACTAGAATGGCAATAATTTAAAAAATAAACAATAACAAGTGTTATTGAGGACGTAAACTAGAACCCTCAAACATTGCTGGTGGAAATACAAAATTGTGCAGCACTGTCAAAAGGTTTGGCAGTTCCTCAACAAGTTAGAGTTAACATATGACCCGGCAATTCTACTTTTAGGTATATACTCAGAAGAAGCGAAAACACATGTTCAAACAAAAACTTATATACAAATATTCATAGAAGCACTATTCACAATAGGCATAAGATGTAAACAACCCAAACATCCATCAACTGATGAATGAATAAACAAAATGAGGTACAGCCATATAATGGAATATTATTCAGCCATAAAAGGGAATAAAGTCTGCTACATGCTGCAACACAGATGAACTTTGAAAACATTATACTAAGTGAAAGCAGACACACACACAAAAAAACCCATATTGTATATTATGATTGCATTTATATTAAACATCCAGAATAGGAAAGTCCACAGAGACAGAAAGGAGATTTGTGCCTGCCAGGGACTAGGGTCAGCGGTGAATGAAAGTGACTTTAAAGGATATGGGTTTCCTTCTGGGATGCTGAAAATGCCCTGGAACTTGACGGTGATGATGACTGCACAATATTGTGAATATACTAAATGCCACTGAATCATGCAGTTTAAATTAACTTTATATTACGTGTTTTCTACCACAATAAACAAACACACTGTTGGTGACTTTTACAGACCAAATTCCAGCAAATGGTGGGGAAGAATCCATTCTGTGTGAAGCACGGTTGAAATTTGATTAAGTGCAGAAACATGTGCCAGAAAATAATCTCTTAACTGAATATTCTACAGACTGAACAAGACTAAAAGTTCTGGGAAGTTATTTTAACAATATACAGTCAATTTATTCCGTATACATTCTAGGTTTTACCCAGAAAATACAAGACCATCAGAAAGCCACTAACATGGGCTCTGGTAATATGGTCCCCTGAAAAACTTCATTAACTGAGTGTGGGTTGGCACCTTACCTTTTGCTTCTACTGAAGAATAATTACAGGCAGTTAATTCATGGCTGTCACTAGAAGATTCTCCATCATTAATATAAAAAGCAACAAAAGATTTTTTTCAGCTTTCAGGATCAGGTCTTTATGTACCAAAAGTAATCAGGTAGTTATGATCAATGAAAGGCATGTAACAGTCTTTTTTTGCCTTGGCTACCAGAAAGGTCAGAAATATTTGTAACCCAAGTTTGATAACTAACTTCATGTGATCTGTGCGTGCGTGTGTGTGTGTGTGTGTACATGTATTTCCTGGTCAACTGTGCCCTATTAATCTGTTATTCCAAGGCTACTGGCCTGTAGACCTCAACACCAGCATCACTTGCAATCTTGTTAAAAACGTAAATTCTCAGGCTCTATTCAATGCTTTAACATACTTTCCAGATGATTTTTATGTACACTGAAGTTTGAGAACCACTGTGTTACAATGTTTCAAGTTCACTATATCTATTTCTACTTTTCCATTTTAAGAGTTATTAAGCTCATAAAATTCATTGTAAAACAAAGTATAGAATGACTTCAACAACTCACATAGGATTTCATCATTTTCTTCCGATATGGAAAAATGTAGAAATCTCTGAAGGTATAGCTGGGATAGAAAAAAAAAAGGGAAGAGGTCACTAGAGATACAAAATGCCTGCTAGATTTGCCTACTTAAAAAGCTGCAAATGTCACGTGGGTAAAATGTCTCTCTGGGAGAACATCCTTTTCACCCTGGAGAAGAGGCAGGAAAGGACATAGGAAGAAGCCCCTATATGTACATCTGTGACTGTGATATGATCATACAGAGCTTGGAGGTGCAATTCTTTACTCAATGAATATGACCATTTTCTGCCAACTTTTTAAAACAATGTAAGTACCACCTTGTGTTCTCAAATAAAAAGAAATTATGAGAAAAACAGTTAAACAAATCACAACACACTAAATGAAGTAACACTGGGTCTTCATCAAAAGTTATATAGGAGTTTTTCCTTGTTTACTCCTTGAGTTAGAGAAATCACTCAAAACTATGAAAAAAGGATGGAGACACTTTAAGATAAGGTCACTTTTAAACCGTATTTCCACAGTGTATGTTTCTAAAAAGGTTACCCTTTAAGAAATCTGTTTTAACAGTGATGATGTGAACAGCACTCAGTCTCTTGAGCGTCAGGAGACTCAAGGTCTATTCTTGGCTCTGTTACTAACACAAAGCCAGGGAAATACACTCACACTCTTGGGGTCAAATTTTCCCAACACTGAACAAGAAAAACAGAAAACCTTTCCCATACTGCTGTCCTACAATGTCCTAAGAAAGCAATTCATCAGCATATTTCCAGATACCAGATTCATGGGGTGAGAAGAGCTCAGAATCTGGGAAGAGTAGCGAAAAATAGTGTGCGGTTGCATTGGATTGGTGGAGACGGAACTTATTCAAATCTAGCTGTAAAACCATGTTCCCCGCAGCAAAACCCCTCCAGTGAATATATTTCCAGCGTGGCCTAACATTCCTTCATTCCTCACAGTCCAGTTCCCCTCTCCTCAAGTCTGGTTCACACCTTCCTCCCTGACATGGCCTCTGGATGTGGCAACATCGTCCAAATCTACCTCATTCTGAGCAGGTTGTGCAAACCTAGGATCTTTCCCTTTCTGGGAATTTGCCTCTGCTCAGAAACTCACTCACATGTGGAGTGGTTCTTTTCCGTGGGATTCTGTTCCTGGAGATGTCCTCTTCTTACTTCACAGGAGGTGCTTTGCTCCAAGGAAGATAAGAAATGCACCTAAGGGACAAATTTAATTGGAACCTTCACCCAGGGCCACAACTTAATTCTGAATATTCCCTGTTCCATAAAATGTCAGGTCAGACCTTCAATCAACTCAAATCAAGGCTGCTGAGAGCACAGACAAGTTGGGAGTATTCAAACCTAAGAAACAATTACGCTGTCAGACCCAAAGGCTCCTAAGACACATCTAGAAATCTGAGAAACAGAACTGCTACATGGTAAGACTCAACCCTTCAAGTTATCTTTTTCACACTTAAAATTATTTCTGCTAAGTGCTGCGACGCATGCAGTGCTGGCTTTTACAACCAGCATGGTAAATTAGAAAGACCATGACATTTGGAGAAACGTCCGAGTTCGTCTTCTAGAGTGTTTATCTGACAGTGTTGTATATAACTTTCCTCTCAGTCCCCTTTCCCTATTTGTCAGTGCGGGGACAGTTTGTGCTGTCCTAAGGGCGAGACAGTCAGCATGAGCTAGTTAAGAAGAGTGTTTCCAGGAACAGCAGCAGCTACTAGTCACAGCCAGGCACGGTACTACTACGTGATTGACCGCTACAGGCAACCTCACGAAGCAGGTATTGCTAATATCCCTGTTTTACACATAAGGAAACGCAGTCTCACCTACGTTATCTTCCAAGGAATAATTCCTCTGCAACCAGTGCCCCCCGCCGCACCAAAGCGCCCCCTCGACCGGCCACGCGCGCCTCCGCGGCCCGCACCCCGCGTTCCCACGCCGGATCCCGCCGAGACACGCCCGGCCGGCCAGGCACCCCCACCTCAAGCTACGCGACATCCCCGGCCCTCCCGACGCGCCCGCCGCTCCCAATCGGGGCGGGACCTGAGGGGCGCGTGGACTTGAGAGCTCAGGAACAGTCGCCCACGCCAAGCCCAGGACGCTGCCCAGGGAAACTGCACATGCGCAAAGGCGCCGCTACCGCCCCGCCCCCAGACCGTGCGCTCCGAGCCCCGTGGACTTCCGGACTCCGCCTCCCAGAAGCCTGTGGGCGCGCAGCCTTAGGGAAAGCCGGAAAGTTCCCGGGGCTTTAGCGGCTTAGAGGTTGTGCTTCGGAGACAGCACTTCTACCATAGGCAGCCCCGGATTCTGTCGGTACCGCCGGTAGATGGTACCTGCCTGTAACCAGTGTGCCTTTGGAACACGAAGCTGCTGAAGGAACCAAAGAGGTGAGTCAGTGTGAATTATGAATATAAATGAGAAAGTTAATTTAGATAGTAAGAAATTAAATTAATTAAAATACTACTAAAATAAAAATAACAGTGTTTAAAAGTAAACAGTAAAAGAAAAATAATAGCGTTTCTCTCAGCAGTGAAAAAGGTAAGCAAGCTGGCCCTTCAAATTTCAAATAAAAATAAATCCAGAAGAAACTATTCAAAAAGTCTATGCAATAGGAAATATGTTCCAACCTCAGGATATACAAGCATCTCAAAGAGGAGCCTGACTAAAGTGTGGCCAAACTACATCAGTGTGTTAGTAATGAGCACTGTGAACACTTGCCCACAGATCACAAAAGTAATATATGCAGATCTTACATAAATCAGAAATACAAATGAACAAATGAAATAAGCACAAGCATCTCACATACTCTCACCTTCTGTGTTCAACCAAGATTAAATGTTAGCTGCAGCCCTTCTGACACTTTTATTAATACAAAAATAAGATCATTACAACCAAAAATAGGATCATAATAGTGTATAACCCTTTGAACCAAATGTGGTGGACACCGGGTCATCTCTCAGCCATGCTTGAACAAAACAGTTCTCAGAACACCTGTTCTCACAAGGATTGTTTCTTGTTGATCGGCCTCAAGAAGCCTTGTGACTTGCAAATAAGCCAGGGCGCCTTGACCCGCAAACGGGAAAGGGCAAAGGAGGAGACGCAAAGGTCAACTCCCTGAGGCAGAGCGGTGAGAACCAGTCCATGCTGAGACGAAAACATTCTGGGAACAGAAAATAGCGGTGGGAAAAGCTGGGGTAGACTGGGACAGATGCCAAAAGAACAGTGTTAAAAATAAAGATGCTGCAGGTGAAAACTGCTGCAGTCTTGTACCGTCTTTGTGTGTCTGTCGTTTGTCTTCTGTGTTCACTTCTCCTCCCCAAGTGGGGCCACAGCAAAAAGTCTAAGGGATAATTCACTGTAAGGGATGATCTATAATGGTTGATTAAGAGGGCTGGTATTTCCAGCCCTTCCCCCTCTAAATCCAGGTATATTGAAAACACATAGTATTTTACATACCCCTGCATTTTCAAAGTGGTTCTGTCTGCTGAGAACATTTTCTACTTTATCACCCCATCTCTACCCCCACCCCCACTCCCACAGCCCCATACCCATAAGACACTAATTTCTATTCACCCTTAAGTGTCTTCTTGAATATTATTTCTACCAGGAGGCCTTTCCTTAACCCACGAACAGTTCTGACCCCACCATTTCCTTTATATTAGTATGCATGCTCCTTCCATGATATAGACTCCTGGTTAGGTTGCACTGGCGAGATTATGAGTGAGGCATTTTTGTGTATTTGTTTGTTTTTAGCTTATTTCTTTACTTTTTTCTTTTACCTTGTTTTATTATCTTTGAAGTAACTTTTTCAAAGAACAATTTTGTATTTTCTATTTCATCAACCTATTATGTATAGGTTACATTTTAATTAAAAGCAATTTTTACATTTTCTGAGCATACATCTTCTCTATGATGGGGGAATAGATGGGAAGAATTGGAAGGTGGCTCAAAAGTAAATATTAACGTATTTCATCTGTTAAATAGAAATATTTAAACATAAAAGTCCCCAGGTTTGGCAGAGGTGAAATAACTTGATTATTTCCATATACCTCTGATAGGTAAGTTTGGTATATTTTTCTGAAGGGATATGTGACTATACAGATCAAAAGCATCCAAAATATTTGTATTATTTGATCGGGAATCATAGTCCAAATATCAAGAAGCACTAAATAGTCAAAGAATTTAACCAACATGTAATTTTCTTAGAAATAAAAAAAAATGCTATTGATCGCCACAAGCTTTTAAAAGAAACTTTTTTGTCTTAATAGCAAAAAATGCGCAAGAGGCTACATGAAAAGGAACCACAGAAGAAAGAAAGCAGAGAAAAGAAGCCATAGGGAGTAGAAGTAAGTGCAAATATTGTAAAAGCAAAGAAAAGAACCAAGTACAAAAGGAACCAGTTCTGCATTCTCACAAGGACAAATGGCATCAGAACACACATTTGCAGCTTGGGAATAAAGACAGACAACCACAAGGGGAACATGTTGACCAGTACAATCTTGCAGTCTTTTGACAATGGAGAATTTGTGCAAGAGCAAACCAAGCCCCCCCACTTACCTTAATAGCCCTGTGGGATATGTCAGGAAATGTCATAGTAAAGGGCTTACTAAGCAGTGGAATTCTACTTTTAGGGAGCAGAATAACAACATGTAATCAGGTCAAGAGCTGTAGCCTGTGGAACACTGTATACATACCAGTAGAACAGCGTTAGCCATATCTTGGGAGCTACATGCTGTATCAGTACGATACAGATTCTATATTTTCTAAAGAAAATATCAGTGAGGTAATCTTATCTCTTTCATATGTGTAACTAAAATCTAAATGTATTAGGCTGCCAATAATTTGCTTTTCAATGACCAAAGTCATCATATATTCTTTTTCCCTTCTAGCCTTCCCTCAAGAATCAAATAATGGACCCCCATCATTCTTGATAGAGGAGCAAGTATATAAATTTTATGTAAAAAACATTGGATTCCAATGTTGTATTTCAAATGAGCTTAAAATATCCTTTACCTGCACGATAGACAGTGTTTTCCACTGCTAGTTCGAAATTTACATTTTTGGATTTTAGAAACACATTAATTCCCTCTTCTTCAGTAACAAAGGTCATTCTGCTTCCCATAGCAAAGACTGTAAATATTGGTCCATACTGAAATAAAACACATAAACACAGATCATGTTAGTATGCATTTATAAGCCATGAGTTATATTAAGACAGTTTTCCTCAAAAACCCCAATGCTGAAGTTGTAGTCAAGAGACAAATTATTATATTTGGTAATTCATTATAAATTTTGATGGTTTCACTCAAATCTAAATTACATAAATCTTAATTTGTTCTGTCCTAATATGTTTTTGATCATGTTATTTATTTGTACCTTCCTTTCTTATAGTAATAAGAAATATAAATATACTAAACATACTAAATATACTAAAATAAATATACTAAATATACTAAAAAAAATAGTAATGTTTTTGATCATGTTATTTATTTGTACCTTTCTTTCTTATAGTATGAAATAATTAGAAAATAATAATTGTAAAAAAAACAATTAGAAAGTATATCAACACTGATATTTCAACACTGGTTTCAATATATTAGTAGGCTTATAAGCAACCTACAGCTCAATGTTGCTCAAGAAAAAGATACAAAGTTGCCAGCTGATTTTACAGGAAATCCACAGTCACTCAAAAATGTTTTGCACTCCTGTACACTTTTCTAATATGTTCACTTTTTTTCCAAAATGACTATTTCACCCGAATACCTTGCCCACCCCTTTCCTCTCTGACATAGTGTCCCTGCCTTGTAACTCACTGGAAAAATGGAGGCAATGAAGTAAGAGCAGCCTCATCTCACCACCAAATCTTGCAAGATACACATTTGAATCCTTCTCCATGCTTTCCCTCCTGTTAACACGGATGGAAGTTCCTGCCCCTGTGAAATGCCCACACCCCTTCACTTGTGTCATATTAATACATCCTATGCTCTCTTGTTTTCTCTTTGTTCTACACTTGTGCTTTCTCTCTCTTACATCATTAATGTTCTTCTCTCTATCAGATCACTCTTAGCAGCCTACAAACACAGTTTAGCACAGTGTTTAACTGCAGGAGGTCCATGACCTTGTTGGAGGAAAATGTGTCATCATTTTCATTGACCTCTAACTATAATTTATCATTTTCTTCAATTGTGAACATAGGCAACAAACCATATTATTACCATGACTCTTATCATCAAAACAAACCATCAGAGTTTCATATCTCATTACAGTTAGTATAAACATCTCAAAACATCATTTATGTTCATCACTACTTCAGTATCTATCAGTCATCTCTATTTTCCCCATAAGACGGCACACACTGTTGGGTACTACCAGGTAACTATAGGCCCGAGAGTCATGGAACCCCCAAAAGTAAAGTCCCATTTTCTCACAGTAGTGATCCAGACACCTACACTGCTTCCCAATATTCCCTTTCTACAACTGTTATCAACACTTAGAAGATTAATCATTTTCATTGCTTGTTAAAGTTTTGTTCAAATGAAAATTCTTAATTTTCCATTAGGAAGATGGCCTTTTGCAATATCTATATGCACCCTGGCCACAAGTAGAGACCAACAAGTTCAAACACACTGAATAGCTGAGAAACTGCTGACATGTGGCAATACAACTGGACAGTGAAAAATAGTCATGCGTATGTTATAAATTTGCTAACAGTGGGTTTTTTTTGTTTATTTACTTTCCTTTTGTTCTTTTTTTGTGCAATGTCAGCAGCCTCGGTGTTATGAAGGCAAGCACATACAGTATGTTTTAGAATTGATGCTTGTGTATTTTTTAAATTAATTTATTTTGAGATTATTATAGATTAGCACGCAATCATAAGAAATATTACAGAGATGTCCTATGTACCCATTACTATTTTCCCCAGTATTAACATCCTGCAAAACTATAGTACAATATCACAACCAGACTATTGACATTGATACAGTTAAGATACAGAATATTTCCATATTTGATCCTTCACATGCCTAAGGAAGGTTGTGGGAGACAAAAGAGTATTTCTTTAGGAAATATCATTTTTCATCTATCAGACTAGCAAAAGTTATAAAGAATTATGACATCTAGTGTGGCCCAGGATATGAAAAGCTAGGCAATTCTATACACTTGAAGTAAAATAAAAAGTGTATATTGTTACATCCCTTTCCAAGGGTAACACATTGATATAAACAATTTAACTGTTCAAGTCCTTTAACTTGGCAATTCTACTTCTAGTAATTTATCCTGAGGAAACAATCAGATAAGTGCAAAATGTACAACCGCACAATACATACATGCGTGCGCGTGCACACTCATGCAAGAATGCTCATTAAAGCATTGGTTGAAATAAAGAAAAAAAGTTGGCAGCCACCTATATACAAAACTCATGAGACTTAAGTGAACTATTATATCCTCATATGATAACATGTAGTCATTAAAAAGAAGATGCAGAGAAATATTTAAGAACATGGGAAAATTATTCACATGTTAAATTCAAAAGCACATAAAATATCATTACAATATTAGCTTATTGTTTATTGAATAGTATGTAAATGTATAGAAAAAAGGCCAAAATAATACAAATACACTAAATTTTTACAGTATTTATTTCTGGGGTGATATTCTAGGTTATTTTTTATAGTCATCTTCATTCTCTTCAATATTCTCTTAAGTTTTTTTACTAAATTGAAATCTCAGTGATTCTGAAGGTAAATGATCAGTGGTACATATAATGCTACTTTGTACAAAATTATTCTACAAATGGGGCTAACTAAATAGGAACCTATGTGAAGAATGAGTCATCATATAAAGTATTATTAATATTATATAATAATGGTGATTAATATCATATAAATCTCTTAGACAATCAAATACCATTAAATCTTGAGGGTGGGAAATTGAATAAAAATTCAAAGGCTAACATGGGTTTGTTCCCTAAAGCGCTCAGACATTTGACAGGTACTTTAAGGACAAAAACATCTACTACAAGAAGGATTACTAATCTCCTTGGAGTGCAGTAAAAATGGAGCTCATCATTACTAAACAACAAAACTAGCTGAAAATACAGTGCCCGTTACATTGATAAAGACCAACTTTGCAAGCAATTTTTACAATATCCTGGTGTGAATTCCGACTTGGATACGAATTTATTACTCATTTTCACAAATTTAAGTTGTATTACACTTCTGTCTTTACCAGTTACTGCAATCATTTACTTAATATGTATACACTTAAAATTTAACTTCGGTGAAGTAACTAGCACTTAAAAGTTAGTCTCTACTTCCAAAATGGCAGGTGCAAGCTGTGTTATATTTCATGTCTTCGGCAAAACTTCGCGTAAGTTACGGCTGTTGTTCGGAGAGGAATTAATACGTAACTAGATCATTTAGGTCCGGATAGCAGGTATGTTCCCCCTATTTCAACAATGCACTTGAGATCCAAAGAAAGGAAACAAACAAACAAACAAACACATTATCTCCTTTGGAAACCCCGCCTGCCACAGCCACATACCTTGATTCTCGCATTCTCTATAAATTCTAGAGGGGCTTTTCCAAACTCAAATCCAGCTCCAACCCACGGAATCCAGCCTTTGATGCACGGAGGTCTACGAAAATTCTTCCACTGAAGGAGTAAGAACAGAGCAACGCAACCTAGGACTGCAATCACTGTTGAGAAAATTAGTTCCATATTTTCGTCCAGCATCCCCCCTGAATCACAGAAGTTTGAAAAAGCCCTGCTGCCTTGGCACTGCCTCCTTTTCTGGGTCTAGGGAACCCGCCCAGCCTCCCAAACTTTCTGCTGCAACTTGTGGAAGTAGCTCTCCTTCCAAACTGTAGCTTCCTTTCCCCGCCCCAATTTTTTGGTGATTTTTGCATCATCGCTCCCTCCCACCTCCACTTCTAAAAAGTCCTGGACGCGGCGGAAAAAATTCAGGGCTGCGCCTCGCTGGGTCGAAGGGAGGGAACACGCGCTGTTGCCATGGAGACTGGCGGGGGCGCTGCGAGCGCCCCGCTGCCAGCCAATCAGAGAAGTCGCTGCGCCTGGCGGACTACATTTCCCAGAAGCCCTAGTGGGTTCTGCTTTGTTTTCCTGCTCTGGGGCGGGTTTCAGGGGGCCGCTGGACCACTACAGCCTGAGACTGCAAGGAAGGCTGTGGGTTTCCCGGGCCGAGCCGAACGGGGGAAATGGTTCCCGCCCGGCCACTCGCGGGTTGAACAGGGGCCGCCCTGGCAGGGTGGCGGCCAGCTGCGGCGCGGCGCACCGGCGAGGAGGGGTGCGTGGTCGTCCTGTCCTGCTGCTGAATGTCCGTCCCGGAGGATGATGAGAGGCTTTTGCCGCTCGCCCAGAGATGGCCCCGAGCGAGCAAGTTCCTACTGTCCGGCTGCGCGGCTACCGTGGCCGAGCTAGGTACCCGGCTGCCCACGCCTGGGCCTCCCGGGCAAGTCGCCGTGGCGCTGCGCTGGGGGAGGGACGCGCGGGTGGCTCGGTTCCAGGCTGTGCGCATCCCGAGAGGTTGCGCCTTCTTCTTCCACACCTGCCTGGCGGATGCTGCAGGGTTGGGGAAGGCCAGTTTTGAGAGGAGAAGGGATTGGAGGTCTCTCAGGTGTTTTCCTTCTAATTTCGTCTGATACCTCCCTCAGGGATGTGCTATTGTTCTTGAATGTGTACTTTTAGAAGCTTCATGAGCTGTCGTTCCTCTATAGGAATCACTTTCCCTTTCGTGAGGATGACCTTTTTAAAAACACAATCCATTTTTCATCCTTATTGAATCTATGTGATTTATATTATTACACAACCTCAGTGTGTCGTTGTCTTTGGGGTCTAAGTTGTGGGCCTACCTTGTAGGACCTATCGCTTATTGAGCATTCTATTCAAACATCCGCCCGTTACTCGCCCTCTTTGAGCGTAACTCATCCATACTTTGTTTACCTTGTAGGATTCTGAGAAGTCAGTAATATATAAGTGCTAACCTCAAGGCAGGACACCCATTAATTGAGACATTATTATAATTACTACAATACGAGGGACTGTGCATATGTAGTTGAAAGGACCCCGTTCTGACCTTCTTACAGGCTGATGGGGAGATATTCAGAGAAAGACAATTACAATGGGATACTTATTATAATGAAGATATTGTTAGGTGTCACAGAGTATAGAAGAAGAACAGTTACATCTGTTTAAACGAGTCAGAGAAAACTTTCAGAGGCCACCTAGAGTGGAATCTTGATGCCCTTGAATGAGCAAGTGGTGTTTATTCCAAGAGTTTTGTGAATAGATTGCCTGTGTGTTCTCTGTGAAGCCTTAACTGTGCATTTAAGATTACCCATAAATTTTCTTGCCTGTTTAAAACAAAGAATGAAAAAACGGAACAGTCCTAAGGCCTTATCATTTGTAGATGTGCATTTGCAAATGTTAGTTGATCCTACTCCAAATGAGTTTATTTTGTATCTCTAGCACAGCAAGCACATGATCTGTTTTTTCCTACTCTTTCATTTTTGTCCTTTGGCCCTTCTGTTTTTCTCTCTCTCTCCTTTCAAAGCTGATAGAGAATTTTTATTTTTCATTGTTTTTATTGAAATAAAATTCATCAACTTTTTTAAAAAAAATCTAAAAGCAGATTGCTGAATGATTAGATATATTTCCATTTTTTACCCCAATTGATGTGACTTCAATGTCTTCTTTACAGGAATATTTCTCCTGTTAAAATTCATGGAGAGAATTGTGTGGGGGATAGAGATGGGAGGCAGGGTAATCAAAATATGGATGGTTTTGAGTACAAATCAATTTAGGAACCTGAAATATTACTTAAGTACTTGTAAGAAAACAAAAATTATTTTGAGAAACAGTCTGTGCTAATATAGAGGCTCTTATTTCTTAAGACTTTTCAGGTTTCATATATTAATAAAACATTGCTTAAAGTTTCTATATGCAAGCTACTTCTGTTTTAGGAAAGCTAGCAGCAAGATATTAACTTTTCCGAAGATCGGTGGTAAGATTTAATATTCTCTTACCTCCTGCCATCAATTCTGTTTTTTCTTGGAAAAGGCATACTAGGGTTTTATATCAGGTGGTGGTAGTAGAAAAGTCTTATGTAATGTCATTAATGTTCACGAACTTGTCTGAATGTTGTTATTTCACTTAATTTGGGACATTTATATGATAAATTTATCAGCTTGAACTTCCATATGTGGGCCAACTAGTTTAACTGTTTTAAAGTAAAAGGTCTATCTCTATTCAAAATTTAAACAAAACATTTTTTTACAAACCTATTTGGTACTTATAAGGAGACCATGAGTAGGCCATGCATATAACTTATAAGTGGTTGAAAAGCAATTCAATATGTGCCTTAATTGAAAGAATACTGGTGTGTGACCTTTGTATATAGAAGATGACATTGTAAACTCCATTACATCTTCTGTATCTCAAACATCAAGTCAGTGATTCATGTGCATGTGGACATCACCCATGAAATTATGGAATCTAGCTTCATCTAGCATTTATTGTGGTACATAAGAATGTATGATATTCTAAAGTTAGATCTTAAATAATCATCCTACAGTCAAGGGGATACCAGAGAATATGGATACTTTTAAGTTATTTCCCATTGGAAAGTGAAAATTAAGGACTAAAGTAGATTTTAAACTGAAATTTCTGAATAAAAAGAACCCAAGGCTTTTCACTTTTTAATTTTTTGCTGGTGATCTAGGGTGCTCTTGTGCAAGGATTCTTAAATTTGGGAGTGAGTGAGAATCAGCTAATTCTAAACCCTCATCAACTTATTGGATTAGAATCCACAGGCAGGGAGCTAGGAAATCTGTAATTAAAAAAAAAAAAATCTCCCTAGCTGATTCTGATAAATTCTAAAATTTGAAAGCCACTCATCTGGGTAAAATATTGGTCCTATGATTTTAGGATTTTTATTTGTTTCACTGAATGTTATGGGTTTTTCCCCTTGTTTGTTTTTGTGTTAGCAACCTTTCCCCTCGATCTCACAAAAACTCGACTCCAAATGCAAGGAGAAGCTGCTCTTGCTCGTTTGGGAGACAGTGCAAGAGAATCTGCCCCCTATAGGGGCATGGTGCGAACAGCCCTAGGGATCATTCAAGAGGAAGGCTTCTTAAAGCTTTGGCAAGGAGTGACTCCCGCTATTTACAGACACGTAGGTATTTATCTTGATTCTAGCTGGTAAGTTTGTTATGAGTTCAGTTCTGTGTTTGTCTCCTCTGCTTTTCTGTTTAACTGTGTCCAAAAAGCAGCTAGTTTTTTTTCCTCTACTGATATGGCAAATGAACATTATAGTCTCTGAAGAAGAGAAAGATTAACTACCAATTGTCCTAAATTTTTAGAAATGAATACTGATGTATTTAGGGATGGACTGTCATATCTGTAAAGTACATTAAAATAATTAGGCAAACAAAAGAAGCAAATGTGGCAAAAATGTTAGCAATAGAGAGGTCTCAATGGTAGATTGGAGGAAATTATATATTATTTTCTCTACTTTTCAATATGTTTGAAATTTTCCCTAATAAAAAGTTTCACAAAAGTTTTGGTAGAAAAAATGAATATTTTTCTCTACTTCAGAAAGTTTAAACAGGATCTAAATTTTTCATGTTTTTTGAAAATTAAAATATATTTACTACAATGTCCAATCTTGTGAATCTCTATCTCAAACATCTGGGACCAGACTACTCTGAAAGAGAGCAGGGATCACTGCCTAATCCAACTCTGGCAATAGAGCAAAGACAACATAGGTGATTTTTGCCCTAGTTGCCCAGCCTGCCTAACTTGCTATGTGGGTCTTTAGTCTCTCTTAAAGGAAGATAGTAGTAACTATACCATGAGAAGACTTTTCTACTCCATTTCCAAACAACAATAGGAGTTGTTGAGTTTTTAGTTTGTGGGCTGGAGAACATAAACTAGGCTTCCAAAGGAGGTAGGAAAGCTGTGACATTTTCTCCTTTATATTCATGTTTCCTTAAGCTTATATTGACCCTTGATCAGAAAAGTGCCCAGTTCTAATATATACTGACTTAATAATTTTAAAGATTAAGTTCCTCAGATGAGTAAATTAGAGTGTATCATCGAGAACTATCCAGAATTGTGCACAGAGACTGTTACTCTTTTTGCATGCTGTACATTTTTTTGAATATCTTAAATATTTCATCTAATGTCTTGAAATATTAAGAAAAGCTCTCTACATGAATACTATATGCTGATTTTAACAATTTTGTCATCCATTCTTTTTTAATATTTTCTCCTTTGTGTCCCATTATTGTTTTGAGTTTTACTTCTTTTCATTTGTATTTTGTTGACCACCTTATATTGCTTTATAGTTAAGATTCATGTTTGATACTTGACTGGAAAATATTATATTAATCTAATAAATTCTCCAACAAAGTTATATATGTTTATTCAATGAAAATGTCTGCTGTGCACCAAGGTATGTAGTAGGGCATTTGAAATAATAAAAACAAAATGAAAACAAAACACACACAGAGCCTGCCTAGAGAAGCTCAGGGTCTGATGGAAAGATGGGCAAGAAAAACAAGTTAATTTCTAATCAATATGATAAGGAAAATGCCAGAGAGCACTTTCTGAAAAACATATTGTTTGAGTTGAATCTCGAAAGACTAGGAGGAAGTAGGAAAGCAGAGAAGGGAGAATCCATTCTAGAAAGATCAGAGAGCATGTAGGAAGGCCTGAGACTTAAAAGAGCATGCCCCACCTAGAGAAACATTAAGAAGTCCGTGTGTCTGGATCATAGGGCTTGTGAGAGAAAGCCACAGCGAGAGATTGAGTAGGCCAGGTCAGAATGTTCTCTTATTTTATTAAATATATAGCTCAATCTACCTTTTTAATGATTTTTTTTTTTTTACCCAGTGTACTCCGGAGGTCGAATGGTCACTTATGAACATCTCCGAGAGGTTGTGTTTGGCAAAAGTGAAGATAAGCATTATCCCCTTTGGTAAGTTTTATTTTGAAAATAATATGTTATTGCCTCAAAGGCTTTAATGTTAATGCATTAGATTTATGTAAAATTATACATTTGTACCAAAATTGCTTTAAGTTACAGGCATAAAATAATAAATAATTATAACATAAGCCCCAAAATAATTGATCATTTACTGTACATTATATACAGATATATGTGTATATACATGTATAAACAGAGATGGGCTCAAATTTTTGCTCTACTACTGTGTAACATGGCAAAACTACTTTATCTTTTTATCTTTAGTTTTCTCTGCATAGAGGTAATACCTACCATCAGCTGTTTCTTTTTGTGGGATTAGATGAGATGAGGAATGTAAGTGCATATTACTTATAATATTTATAATAGAAACAGAAAAAATGTTACTATAAATAATAAACAGAGTTCCTTTAAATAAATAAAAAATAAGGAGAACACAATGAAAAATAAGAAAAGAATATCCATAGGCCATTCGCAAGAGAAGAAATATGAATGTTCATTAACCATGTAATGTTAATGAAAAATGTTCAGCCTCACCAGTAATCAGGGAAATTAATTAAAACTACCTTTGAACTGTTAGTGGAAAGGTATGTTACTGTGATCTTTTTGTAGCATAAATTACCTATTAAAAATTTTAAAGGTATAATCCTTTGACTTAGCTCCTTCTTTGTGATTATAATCATTCAGAAATACTTGTACCTACGCATAAAGGCAGACACACACATACACAAAGATATTGACTGTAGCAGTATTGACAGTAGCAAATCTAAAAAAACATAAATAACTATCAATTTAGAAATAGTCGAGTAAGTTATATTTATACAAGGAAGCACAACACAGCTATTGAAAGAATAAGCTAGATTTTATATGACTAACATAGAAAGATGCCTAATATCTTTTCTGGGCTTAAAAAAAAAATCCAAATCACAACTATAAGAAAAGGGCAGTAAGCAGAATTTCACCTTCCAGGCAAAATCTCCTGGTCCTGTTTTTGAAAAATTATAATGTACTAATATATACTAATTGCTTTCCCAGAGGTAGTGATGGAATAGAATATTAATAGTCCTTGCATATTAGAATTTCCTCCAGAAGGGAAAAGCCTAGGTAAAGAGTTAAAAGGAAATATTACACTATGAAATATACTCTCAGGGTGGTTTGGTGTGATGTCTTTTTGACCCAGTCACAACCATTCAGTCTATAAGTATTTATCAGATGATTAGATTATGGTGTGCCAGTTTTATACTTAATACTAAGGTTATAGTAATGAAAAAGACCTAGTCCTGCCATCAACTTACAGAAACAGAGACAAATGAATAAACAATTAGAAACATGTAAAAAACACAGAGGAGAGAGTGGTCATAAGATTTTCAAAGAGGAAAAGAATTCATACTGTACTGTGCTTATCATTGTGTGGAGTAACAGGCATTCTCAAAGGTTGGTGGAAGTGCAAGTTGATACAAGTTTTATAGAGGACAATTTGGCAGGATCTAGCACATGTTATGTAAATGTTCAGGTTTCTTAGTTTAAAGTTATGCTAGTTGAATAAATTATGGTATATCCATAAAATAAAATGCCATGAAAATATTAAAATGAATGAGACAGCTCTGTATGATCTGACAGGGGTAACCTTTAAGATACACTGTTAGGAAAACAAAGTACAGAACACTATACAACTTGACATTCTACATCTGTGCATCTAAAATTCGTGTTGCACAAACTATCAATCATAACTTCGTGCCTAATACTGCGAGCTCTGCACTCAGACTATCTGGATTTACATCTTGGTTGTAACAATCACTAGTTGTGTGTTTTGAGCTGTCACTTAACTGCTCTGTGCCTTGGTTTCCTCGTCTGTAAAGAGGGACTGACAGCACTAATGTAATAGGGTTGATATGAGAATTACATGTTATTTTTAAAATTCTCAGAACAGTGCCTGAGACATAACAGTGCCATTATGTGCCTGACACATAATGAGCATTCAGTGAATCCGTTATTTTTACCTCTGGGAAGGCATAGAAGAAACTAGTAATTGTCATTGCTTCAGTAGAAGGGCACTGGGCGTAAGGGTCAGAAGGACCCTTTATTCTTTTGAAGAGATACCCATTTGTATCTCTTCAAATTACTCTGTAGTAAAGGCAAAGGAAATATCTCTTTTCCCCAAGAGACTATTCCAATAAGCTGGTTAAAGGTGATTGGAGGTCTTCCTGAGACAAGACCCATAGGAATGGAGAGAAGAAGATGGATTCAAAGCATGCTGAAGCCTAGTCTTGCTCACCATTGGCTTTGAGAGGGCATAAGGATGAGTCTAGGAATGGAAAGAGTTTCTTCAAAGTTTCTTCAAACCCCCTTCGCTGGGAAGACTGCTAAAGTAGTAGTTTTTAAAATCTGACTTCTCAGCCTTTGTCTGTTAGGCTGATTACATCTATGCTGTTTTTTATTCCACTGTGGTCAAAATTAAACTGCAATTGAATTGTCAGTTCAGATGTTTATATCTTTGAAGCAACTGCCCTTTCCTTTGAATTTCAGGCCATAGAAGGCCCATACCTCCAGATTTTAACTCCTTGTGGTCCATTAACCCTTCCATCAGTAAACAGCCAAACCTCTACTTTCCTCTGTGACTTATTTGGGTCTGTTCTTTTCTTCATTTTGTCTTAAATCTGTTACCTAGGGCCTGTACCAGCTCAGTATTGGTTCACTATAAAATTAATGAAATTAATGGCAACTTTTTTAAAAAGCATTTTCTTTTACAATTAGGAAATCAGTCATTGGAGGGATGATGGCTGGTGTTATTGGCCAATTTTTAGCCAACCCAACTGACCTAGTGAAGGTTCAGATGCAAATGGAAGGAAAAAGAAAACTTGAAGGAAAACCACTGCGGTAAGTTCTCCGATTAACTGACAGCTTTCCTTTTCTCTTTGCCACCATCATATTTTGAACCTTTACCTAATAAATTTATCATATAATATTTAGTAAAGACACTAATTCTGACTCTTTTAACTTGTAAGTTATATTCATTAGGAGGAGGAGGAGAACTAAACTGGATCTTTTTTTTTTTTTTTTTTTTGAGGCAGAGTCTTGCTCTGTTGCCCAGGCTAGAGTGCCATGGCGTCAGCTTAGCTCGCAGCAACCTCAAACTCCTGGGCTCAAGTAATCCTACTGCCTCATCCTCCTGAGTAGCTGGGACTATAGGCATGCACCACCATGCCTGGCTAATTTTTTCTATATAGTTTTAGTTGTCCAGCTAATTTCTTTCTATTTTTAGTAGAGACAGGGTCTTGCTTTTGCTCAGGCCAATCTTGAACTGAACTTAAATGATCCTCCCACCTTCGCCTCCCGGAGTGTTAGAATTACAGGCGTGAGCCACCGTGCCCTGCCTGGATCTTTTCTTTGCATGGTGAAGTGTGCACGTTTTCTACCAGACAAATTATATGTACACATAGTTCTTTGCTGCTGTTCCCAGCCAAGGCAGCTAGGCTTGTCCCTTACTTTACGTTAATATAAATAGTTGGATCATTAAAATTTGCTCCGTTATGAATCCCAGGTTTGCTTTTGTGGCTTGGTGTTGTTGAAGTCACTTAACATTTCTGGTCTCTGTGTTTTCATGTTTAAAAAAGGCTTTCTCAAGAGGTTTTCATGACAGTTAACATGCCTGACTCATTGGTGCCAGAAACCTTGCTTTCTTTCCCTTTCTCCAGGAATAAAGGAAAATAGCAAAGTTAACCTTGCATATTTTTCCCACTTCCTTATTGAATACCATTTCTCTAAATCCTAAGGCCTTCTTTTTCCCTAGTGTGTGAGAGATTTTTTATTACGCATTTGTGATATAAAATCCTCCTATTACTCTATATTATTGAGGTTTGCCTGTGTTGAAAGGACTTTAACAATTTACTGAAATATGACTTGGTCCATTTCCAAGCAGAAAAATCTTACAGATTGATAGATCCTTCCCAGGAATGAGGAAAAGTACAGGATGACTTGAGCTGGGTACAAAGAGATCTGAACACTCCTCTGAATGCTACAGGCTTACAGGGCAGCCAGAGGCAAAGGGTTTGGGGCCATCTCTGGGAGTTCACCACTGACCACTGCTCTCTACTCCCCACCTCCTCTAGTTAACTGAGTGGAAAATAAGGTTGGGCTGCTGCAGCCCAGGCTCCCCTTCAGCCTTCAGAAAAGGGGGAAAGCATACACAGCACTCTGACTTAACCAAGTAGTTTATCTTGATGTCATCTTGTAACATCTATAAGTAGCGGGGATAAGTGATGCTTCCATGACTGGATAGAAGGAGAAAACTGGTTGTTGGGATCCAGAAATATCCAACTTTTTAACTGATCACCCAGTGTTTTGTTTTTTTCCTTTTCCTTCTCTGTGTTCCTAATGTTGGAAATTTCTGGTTTGACTGTACTTAATGTTGTAGTAAAGAACATGAACCTTGAGATCAGACCACCTGGAATTCAAAGCCAACCTTTATCCTATTTTAGCTTTGTAATCCTAGTCATGTTCCTTAACCATTCTAAGCCTTCGATTCCTCAAATATGAACTGGAAAAATAGTATTATAGATACCTCATAGAGTTTTCAGGATTAAGATGCGTCTTATGTATATGAAATGCTTGGTATTTAATAAGTGCTCAATAAATTTTAGCTACAATGATCATCATTCATGATTGTAACTTCCCATGTAGCATAACAGCAATATTATGCTGTGCAATTAATTTGTCATATTATCTTTCTGGTGAAATTGAGAGAGTGTAATACCTGAGTAAAAGCCACACAGCTAGTAAGTGATAAAGGTAGCATTTGAGTTCAGGTTTTTCTGACTATATACAGCCCAGACTTTTCTTCTATGCGAGAGGTTTCCATAGTAGGTTCATGCCTTAGGACCATTCTTCATCTGTCTACAGAAAAAAATGAGCAAAATAAGGATAGTGAGGTAAATTTTCATGAAGCTAAAATTATTTAATTTTAAGAACACATAAAATTGTCCTTCGTACTATTTAGTCTAAAAATATCATTTCATTTAGGAGATTATGTGAGAATCAGTGGTTTTATAATGTTGTTATTTGGTCAACTTAAAAAATTTTGCAGGTCCCCCTGTATCACCAGTAGAATTAATCTAGAAGTCTGATAGCTCAGAGGATAACTCCTATAATTAATATGGGCATTGATGATATAAAATATTAAGAAAGATATTTTAATCTGTTTAATAATCTGAGAAGGTAAAAATAGGATGATAATTTATAAAAATTTTCATTAAAAATGTTTAAATCAAATGTTGCCTCTTTTTCTAAAGGATTATTAAATTTATCTGGAAATTAGACTTACATGGCTTGCTATAATTTCTAATAATTCTGGATAAATAAGATGTTATTTTACTCCAAATTATAACAGCTATAGGTGACATTCATCCGATTAATTTCATTCTGTACACAGGAATACATGGAGTTTTCACATTGTTGTTTTTCTTAGATTTCGTGGCGTGCATCATGCATTTGCAAAAATCTTAGCTGAAGGAGGAATACGTGGGCTTTGGGCAGGCTGGGTGCCCAATATACAAAGAGCAGCGCTGGTGAATATGGGAGGTAATGGAAAGTTTATTGAATTCCGAGAAGTCGTAATTGCCTTAATAATTATAATTATAAGCACTTATGTCAGGGAAATGAACATTTTTATTTTATTATTTTTAATGATGTATATTGGTGACAGGCTGCATAAATGTTGTAATATTATAATTTAATATTTTCTTTAAGCATTTTCACTTTATTCTACTTTTATGTATGAAAAGGATTTCATAGGACAGGCAAATTGTGGTAATAAGGAGACAAGGCCAAACTATTTCTAAGGTCTCCTCTGCAGTCCAAACCTGCCTTTAAATTTCAAACTGATATGTGTAACTGTCTGACAGTCATTATGTCTTTACTCCTATTCCTAAATAATCTATCTTATACAGCCTAACACCTTGGGCTAGAAACCTGAATGTTCCCTTAACTCATACCTACCCCTCACTTCCCATATTCACTTACCAATTCCTTCTGTCTTCTAAGTACTTCTTAAGCATTCCCCCCCTTCAATACCTACTACCTTAGTATCCTTAAAATGACTATTTCTACAATACCAAGCACCAAAACCTCTCATCTAGACCACTGCCACAGCCACCTAACTGGTTTCCTCCTACATCCTCTGATGTGAAACCTGTATCCAGAGTGATTTATCTGAAACACAGATCTGAACATGTTACTGGTGTCCTCAAAGCCCTCCATTAGCTTCTCATCACACACAGAATAAAGTAAAAATTTTGGAACGTGACATAGAATGTTTATAAAATCTGGCCTGTGCCTTCAGGGAACTGAGCAATTCATTGATTCTGTTCCAAAGAGCAAAGCAGAAAGTCATGAGCGGAAAAGTTCCACCGCCTACACATACCACACTGTTCTTCACTTTGTACTTTTTGTTCTCTTTCTCTTCTACGTAGTTTTCTTAGTAGATCTTTAAATACTCAGCTAAAGTGTCTTCTTCACCAATGCACTTTTCACGCACCTGCCACAGTCCCTTTCTCCATGTCCTGTTGTGTTAGATGCCCTTTTATGTGTTTCTGTCGTCCCTTGTGTTTATCGCTACTATTGCTTGTATCTCATTTCATTGGCTGCTACTGTGTGTCTATATCTCCCACTAGATTATGAGCCCTTTCTTTGAAGGCAAGGACTATGTGTTATTCATCTTTATTTTCCCAGTCCTTCTTATGTAGTAAATAAACATTTGATGGATGAAGTAATCAATGAAAGAATCCTTTCTAAGACCAATTATATGATTCCAAGAAATTGACACATGGCATTTTCAAGGGTTTCAGAAACATATCATTAAATATCTAAGGAAGTAAATCTGTTTTTCTGTTTTGCTATTTCAGTCCATCGAAGCCTACTGCATCATAGTGGTGGATATTTTGATCTTCAGGAAATTTTTCTGATTGTAGTTTTTCAATTTGTTGTTTCAAAATCTATTGTGGCCTGGATTTCTCTTCTAAGTTCCAGCTATGTACTCAGAATCATCATTTGGATATGCTAAGTATATCACTTTGAATGTGTCCAAACCAAATTCTTCTATCAAACCACTTCCTTATCCATTATTCGTAATCTCAAAATACATCACTTTCAGTTTTACAAGCCAGAAACCTAGGCATGATTTTTGACTCTTTCCTATAACTCGCTCCTTATATCCAATCAGTCACCAAGTCTAGTCAGTTTTAGCTTTCAGATATATCTCAAATTCATACACTTCTCTCCATCTCTGAAGGTACTCCTTTGTCCAAGTATTATGCGTCTCCTTCCGTTGGACCACTACAGAAGCCTCCTAACTTTGGTCTGTCCATATCTACCATATGTCTTTGAAACTGGCTTTTTCAAGGTCACCATTGCCTATCATCTTATTTAAAATATTTTAAAGCTGTGAGTTTTCATCTTCACCATCTCTGTAAATAACAGCTCTGTCCTTTAACACATTGACTGCCACACTAGAAAAAAAGTTTTTTCCTTGGGGCCACAGTGTTTTATGACAAAAATAGAATAAAAACTTCAAAAACAATATGATCCTTTCTAATTTAATGAAAAATTTGTTATTTTTATGTTTTCTGTGTTTTTTTCAACAAAAAAGTAGTATAAAAACTTGAAAATTAGTATTGTAAAAAGTAATGTGAAAACTTGAAAAATAGTTCATAAGGGTAAAGTGTTTTCCTTGACTTGTCAGGCTCAAATGTAATTTAAAGGTAAATATAAATAGAAAAATGAAATTTATTAACTTCTATTCATTTAATCCAATTTTGTTTTTAGAATTAAATTGTCAATATTAATGATAACAATAAGAACATCAACAAGTACGATTTTCATGAACCAACTGCAGAGTTTTGCCCAGGGGGCCACCCATATGCTACAGCATGGCAGCCTAAGTTGCGTGTGTACCACGTGGCTCCCAAGGTAAAGAGATGTGTGAGTTACATATGCTTCATGAGGCCCCTGGCTCAAAACTAGCTTGAGTTAAATACAACTCACGTGGCAGTTAATGTGTTAAATTATTCACCCTCAAAGCTTTGCAGTCATCTTTGATGTCTTTCTCTCACTCCATATTCAATCTTCTGGCTAATCCTGTTGATTCTACTTTGAGAAGTTATCCAAAATCCTGCCAGGGCTCCACAATTCCCTTATCTAAGCCATCATCATCTCTTAGCAGGATTATTACAATAGTCTCATATCTAATCTGCCTTATCTCCTTACAATCTACTCTTAACAGAACAGCCAGAACAGAACTATTTGATCCTGTTAGTACCCAGGGTACACTCTTGTGCTCAAAACCCTCCCCTGGTTTCTGATGCCCCCTGTCATCTGGACTCTGCTACTTCTTTCATTCTCTGTTTCTGCTAGACCTGTTTTCTGGCTGTTCCTCCAGTCTCCCAAGCTGCCTCTTTCCTCAGGGCTAGAACACATACTGTTCTTTTGCCTGAGACACTTTCTCTTTGATATCTGCAGAGGTATTTTCTCATGCTTCGTTTCAGTCTCTGCCCAAGTGTTGCCTTATTGAGAGGCCTTCCCTGATCATCCTGCTTAAAATTCATGTGCACTGCTCCTCCTTGCCCTCTGGTACTCCCCCTCCCCTTTCCTTGCTTTATTTGTCTTCAGAGTATTTATTTTAAGAGCAAGTACCATCTGAAATGCCAAGTAATTTGCTTTATTTATTGTCTCATTCCCCCAACAGACAGCAGGAGCTTTTTTGTTCATTTTGTCCCAGTTTCTGGAATAGTGCCAGGTGCATAGTATGCACCCACATATTTGGTGAATGATCAAATGGACCTATGCATTCTTGGATCACTGCGATTTACTTCCCTGTACTTTAGTGTGGGTAGTCCTTATAGAACTCCAGCATTGTGATGTTCCCTCCGCCCCCATTTAAAATCCTCCCACAGCTCTTTATTGTCATTAGAAAAAAGTAGAAAAGGGTTAATATGGAATAATGGTCAGGACTTTTTGTTTATAAGTGACAGGATCTCAACTCAATCTAACTTTGACTAAAAAAGGAGTTTATCAGCTCAGATAATGAAAGCCCCAGGAGTTGAGCAGACTTTAGACATAGCTGGATGCAAGTGTTCAGATGATACAGTTCCGTGTCTCTTCCTCTTTTCTTCTGTCTCCATCTGTAGCTCTGCTTTCCTCCGCTTGAGAATAAGAGTGGTATCTTTCATCCTGGTGCACATTTCTGCCCCAAGCCTAGCATATTTTTGACACAAAAGACATTTACTATTGAATGAATGAATATTTAAACCTTCGTTTTCCATTGCCAGATTTAACCACTTATGATACAGTGAAACACTACTTGGTATTGAATACACCACTTGAGGACAATATCATGACTCATGGTTTGTCAAGGTAAGTGATTGTTTTAGTTTGACTTTTTCTGTTTTGATATTTTTCTGTATTACCTTCTCTTCCATATTTGGCATAAATTCTAACATTTAGGCTCTTTTAATTAGGAATCTAATTGTATCACCCTTAGAGAAGGGTTATAGTACATATATAAAGGGTGATTTTCTTAAAGTTTGTTACAGTTAAAATGGATCTGAGACACACAAAGTTGCAGGATATTTCAGCATAAACTTCCCAAAATATTTGCGCCTTGCTGGGGCTATCCCAGGGACAGGTTCTGATGCTCAACTCTCCAGTTCAATTCAACAGGATGTGCTTGAGCACCTTTTATGTTAAAGGCCCTGTACAGGGCCCTGCAGTGGGTACAAAAGAGGTAAACTCAACTCCTGCCCATGGAACTTTCCAAGTATTAAAACACTGCAATAAATGCTAAAAGAAAGCGACTAGTTACTGTAGGGGTCAGAGGAGGGAGAAAAAATAACCACTTGGCAGGACCCACAAAAGGAGTAGAATTAGATAAGAGTTTTGAAGGGCTGTGGCTCTTCACAGAGACAAGAAGAAGGGCATTCCAGGAAGGGACAATGCCTTAATATCTTTGTAACACAATTTCAAATTATCCGTTAGAATGAGTAACTTTATAAATGTCTATAGGGACTATAATGTCCCTGACGTTATAGTGTTTTCATTTAGCTTCTGATCTTTTTTTTAAATTCTAGAACCCCCTTATGCTATTTAGACAATCTCAAAAGTGTGTTAATAATGTCAAATCAATGATATTTGGAGATATTTAAACACACCAAGAATATTCCTGACTTAGGGCTTTTTCACTGCTATTGCATCTGCTTCCGATACTCTTCCTTCAGGTCGTCACATAGACATCTCCTTTTCACCACTCAATTCTGCTGTCACCCCAAGAGCCTTTCCCTGACTGCCTATCACCCAGTTACTTGCTATCACACTCCCCATTTTTTTCATAGCCCTTATCAGCATCTGAAATTACTTATTTCTCCTCCGCCTCTCTCAAAGTAGAGTGTAAGCTCCTCGAGGGCAAGTCTTACCTTTCTTGTTCACTCCCTAAAAGAATGCCTGGCACCAGCAGGTGCTCAGTGCGTATTTTTTGACTGACATTCTTTTTGTTTTTATTTTGTTCTACCTGTTTAAGGAATTAATTTGGCATTAATTTTGAGCTAAAAGAACATTATTATGAAGAATATTGTAATAATATATTTGGTATTCTTCCTAAGCATCAAATTCTCTTTCTTAAAATAGAAACTACTACATGTTATCTTTCCATTTCATTTATTTGTATTTGTAGTTTATGTTCCGGACTAGTAGCTTCTATTCTGGGAACACCAGCCGATGTCATCAAAAGTCGAATAATGAATCAACCACGAGATAAACAAGGAAGGTAGATAGAAAGTCTTCAATATTCATGTGCTTCAATGGCTTTAATAATATTGTTCTTTAAAGATCCTTTTCTGTGTCTATTCTGGATATTTTTGTGTTCAGTGAGAAAATTGTTTTTATGCAATTACCTGCTCTTCTTCCAATGAAAAAGTGCTATGCGTTTGGGGAAATAAGCTAATTAACAGTCATATTAGTTAGACACAAGGTATTCCTTGTGATTTTATTGTTTTCAAAGAGTTTTTGAAAATATACTCTGCCGAGAATTTACAGAGCACTTTCTTCAGAAGCTTGTGACTTACAGGTAACATGGAGAATTTTATTTGATGTAAAATAGTATGTTCTTTCTGGAAGAAATGAGATGGAGTGAGTTCTAAGACCCAGGATGTGACGAATCAGAATAGTCAACCTTGAAAATATCTGTAAGCTCAAAAGAATTTAACTATATCTATGGAACCACAAATATCATTTGTTCTAAACTAGCAGAAAATATTTAACTTACAGTAAGTTTCCTTAGACTATTTTGTTTTATTTGTGCATCCTTTACACAGAGTAAATTTAACAAAATTGTCTTGTTTTCTTTGTAGGGGACTTTTGTATAAATCGTCAACAGACTGCTTGATTCAGGCTATTCAAGGTGAAGGATTCATGAGTCTTTATAAAGGCTTTTTACCATCTTGGCTGAGAATGGTAAAGTTAGGTTTTTTACTTCCTTTTTCTTTTCTGTTCTTTGTACTTAAATTACTTTTAACCTGTAAGTATTTTCCCTTTTCTCTTCTGGTTTGCAGCATGGCCCCCAAATCAAGGTCCTTTCTCTCTTTTTTAAATCTTTTTTTGTTTTCTTTTACCTCTTCTCAAAGCCATACTGCCTTCCTTGGTAGATTAAGGTAAAATAAATAAGTTCTATCCATTAATGAATAGGTGGATAGATTTTCTGTAATACAAAGCCTTTAGTAATCTATTTGGTTATATTTTAATATAGTAGTATGGGAGAAGTACACAAATTTTACAGGAGAGACCTTTCCTGTGAAAATTTTACTGTTTCTAGCAAAATTTGTTACTTTGATGGCAAATGTTGTATTACTCTTTAATAGTTACTACCACAAAACTCTGCTTAGTATTAGAGAAACTATTATGTCATTTTTATTTGGTTTAGGTGTTATCTTTTATTGAAGTGAACTAAGATATAGAATTAGATGGACTTACTTAAGTAATATAGCAAATAAAAACAAAGACTCGTCTTTTGTAAGTTAGAAAACATTTGAAAGAATAATGAGTTATGGGTTTAGAAATTCAAACAATCAAAAATTAACATAATATATTATAATGTATCATAATGTTATATATAATGCAATATTTATGTATATATATACTAACTGAGTACCTATGCCACACAAAGCCGTACACTAAGGGCTTAGCTTTGAATAAGAAGCTATAAGTGATGAGTGTTATGGGAAGAGTACATGGTGCTATAGAAATACATAGCAAATAAGTAAGTACAGCCTAGGCTGGGAGATACAAAAACTTTGCTGGAGAATGGATTTTGAATTGAGATTTGAAGAATGAGTAGGACTTAGCCAGCTAAAAAGAACAGAAAGAAACATTCTCTTTATAGGGAAAGTTGGAGTGGACCGAGAGCGCGATGAGTTCAGGGAACCAAAGGAAACCCAGCAGGCCAAGGCACAGAGACTTGGTGGTGAGAGGCAGACGTCCGTGTGGGAAGGCCACGTGAACCAGAAGAGTGATGGCACCAGCCTGTTATTATCTGGATTTTTAGAGAAATCATTCTGGCTGCCATGTGTATTGGGAAAAGGCCAGGAATAGTAAGCGATAAATGAAAGATAATGGTGGCTTGAACGAGAGTGTGATAGGGGGACAGATGATAAAAAACATATTTAGGAGGTAAAAGGAAATAGAAATAAGACTGATTGGATGGGACAGGGGAATGGTTGGAGAAGATAAGGAAAAGTCAGGCTTCATGCCCAGATTCCTGCCCTGAGCAGCTGATAATGATATAATTTCCTAAATAGGGATCATTTGTAGGCAAGAAGATTTGGGGGTAAAATAAGTGGATATATGATATTTTGGATAACCATAAGACATCCGAGTACAGGTGCCTAGATGACTAACTTATTACATCATTCTGGATCTTAGGAGAGAATATAGGGATGGAGATTTAGATTTGAGCACTGCCTGTATATAGATAGTAATTGAAGCATTGGTAAGAAATATCACTAAGGGATAGTAGGTATTTATTTATTAACATGAAATTAATGGCCAAAGCCCTTGGCAATATTTGATAGAAAAGTGTACCACAGTTTAAAAAAAAATTTTGATGGTCTTGATTATACCTTAAAATTATGTCAAAACTATGGCTCTTTCTTACTGGAAAGGTAGATTTTGATTTGGCTTGCATGAACCAAGCACTATTATAGGTGCTGGTAACACTAAGGAATAAGAACTTTTGCACTAGAGGGGCTTACAGTGAGATGTAGAAGTTAAACATGTAGGTATTTAAAATTACAGAAATAATAATTACTAAATCACTTGCTATATAGCCAAAACTGCTAATCATTTTTATGGCTTAACTCATTGAATTCTCCCAATAATCTGTGTAGTAGGTTACTATCCTATCCCTCTTTTATAGAGGAAGAAACAAAAGCATAAAGAGTCTAAATAACTTGACCAGGATAGGGTAGTTATTATAATAACTAATGGTTCAGGGTATCAAATCCAGGCAGCCTAATGCCAGAGAACTTGGCCTTACCAAGGGGGTTGTATTAGTGCCCTGCCAGTGGTATGACCAATACTCTGGGAACACAGATAGTAAAAATGGCTATAACTGTGTTTGGGAAGTCACAAAAGGCTTCACAGCGCCAATATTTGATCTGGGCTTTGAAGCATTGGTAGGCATTTGTCAAGAGATACGAGGGAGCAACACGAGCATAGGCATCATGTCATGTGTAGGCCTGTTATGTTTGAAGAACTGCAGAAAATTCAATGCATCTGGAAAATAGGTCCTCAGAGGGAAGGTGGTAGGAGACAAGGCTAGAGTAATACTTAAGGACCAAGATGGGCAGGACCTTGTGGACTCAGCTTAGTATTAATAGTTTGGTGTAACCCTATACTCAGCAGTGTCCTCATCCTGTAGTCAGCGAGCACCTGCTTAAGCACAAGAGCAATGTGCTAAGATTTGTTTGTCAGTGAGATTACTTTGGAAGCAGTATAGAAGATACATTGAAAGCTAGGTTACAAGAAAGTAAGTTTTAGCAGTGGTCTAGCCATTGGATGATTGTAGAAGAGGAGAGAAGATAGATTTTAGGCAGATTTACAGTTCACTCCACAGGTTAGTAACTCATTATATGTGGAAGGTGAGGGACAGAAAAAAGAAAATGACACTTTTATGTTTCTAGTGTGAGAGGCTAGGAGGATGGGTGAGACTATTGCTGAAACAAAAAATCAGGGTTGGGGGGATGAAGGGCATGTTTAATATCTAAGTACAAAGGATGAGACCGCTTGATCTGACCAATTCTCTTTATACATGAAACTCAGAAAGTATAATATAAATGACAAAAAAAGAGTACATAACACATGCAAGCTCTACATACGTTAATTATTTTAAAAATTTTATAAGAACCTAGTGAAACAGGTAGTGTTATCCTCATTTTTCAGATGAGGAAACCACGGCTCAAAGTGTAAAGAACTTGCTCAAGTTGAAGTAGCTAGTATGTTGCAGAGCTGGGAATTGATTGCAGGTCTGTTCCACTCAAAACCCCATGCTTCTGCATAGTACAGAATACTGAGTTGCTCAAGATCCTGCAGCTAGTCACAGAAGTGTTAAAAAAGACAGTTTGTAGTTAAGAGCGGAATTATCAGAGAAAGGCTAACCACCAAATGTGTTATTTCCTTGTTGATTTGCCATAGTATGTGATGTTGAGTTCCGAAATCTGACTCATCAGCACTTCCAAGTAAATCGGCCTTGGAAATACAGAACTCGCCTCAGCTGATTCCATTGAAATCGATGATCAGGCCAGAATATCTGGCTTATTCGCATCGTACAACACATTTGGCGAATGATCCAGATGCTCAAGTCCTCGGGCCAATGTGTCTCCTCCTAAATTCAAGCTATTTGGGGACCCAAGTAATAATCAAAAAGTTACTTGCTAAACACAGAATCACAACAGGAAGAGCTCATTTGTAAACCTAACATTTAAGAACTTCAACCCAAGAGAGGTCTAGTGTATTCAGCTCCCACGGTAATAGGCGTGGAAAAGGATTCTGCTTCTGCTTCTTTCCAGCCTTCATGGCAAAAGCCAGGTCAGAGGAATCAACATGGGTTCATATGCACTTGAATGGTTTACAGTGGTCACAATTAAGGCAGTGAGAAAGTCAGCAAGTGATCTTAGTGCCCACATGCACTCCTGTATAGAGAATCAGTTAATTCCATTTATAATACTACCCATGTTCTATGGCTATATGATCTCCTCTTTATTCAGAACTAAACTCCATCCCAAGGTAGTATGGCATTGCTTTGCTCAGTCCCTGATTAATATTTATTTCATTTGCTTATGGTTTTGTTGCTACAATATTGTTAACATGAGGAAAAAGACTGATTGCCACAGCAATTAGGAATAATTGCATACACCATCTTAGACCTCTTCCTTCCTTGATCCGACTGCAGCTGTATCCTTGGCTCACTTCATTTTAGTTGTCATAAGAATATAGCTTATCTTTACATCTTTATATTCCTTATTTCAACTATATCTTCATTTAACTAACCAAGATATGTTCTCCTAAATCTACTATTTAGTCAGTTCTCAGTCTACTAATATAATATGCTCAATATTTCCAAACACATATGACATAAATATTGCTTTACAAACTAACCAAATACATTTTATATTCTAATTGCTTAAGCTTATTTCTCTACTGTAGTATGGTAGAGTTCTTCTCTGATCAGCATTGATCAGAACTGAACCAGTTGAGTATTATTAGATCCAAGGCACCCTTTCTGTGTTCCAGTGTTAACCCTGTGATATCCCTCTGTGTCTTTAGTGTTTATATGTTTAGTATTTATATCTACTTCTAATCCTTATCCTTTTATAATTCTTTTAGATATGGTTGCACCTTCGTTCAAGTTAAAGTCAAGCCTTTCTGAGCTGAAAGCTTATTTCTCTATTTAATGTGAATTTTTATATATAATCTGTGAGACATCAGGTGTTGTTTTAATGACCTAATCTCAAAGAGTAATCTTTTGCCTTCCTCACTGAAGTACTTAAGTGTCTTACTGACATGCTCCATATTACAAACTACGTGTAGAGGAGTCCAGCCTGGAATTCAGGCATCCCCAGTTCTAGCCCTTTAGCCATTAGTGGTTCATAAAAGAACCCTGGGAATGGAAAAACAGAAGCCTGTGGTCTGGCTCTACAACATGCTAATAGGTATTTGACTGTTAAGCCTCAGTGTCCTTATCTAAAAAATAGGGATATTAATACCTTTCTATTGTAAATTGTTGTTTAGAGAAACCTGCCTTAAATAAAACATGAAAATGCTTTGTAAATTATAAAGCGCTTTACAAAGTGAAATGCAAAAATACTTGTATTCCACTTAAGTAGATGCAAAATGACTTTGTCATTCAGGATATGTAATGCATATATGTAGAATATTTATAATTGCTTTGAAATATGCACTAACTTCTTTGGTTAATCTTTCAGACCCCTTGGTCACTGGTGTTCTGGCTTACTTATGAAAAAATCAGAGAGATGAGTGGAGTCAGTCCATTTTAAGCCCTTAAAGATACAGTGTTCAGTACTGTTGAAATACGGGCATCTGCAACACACACCCCCTATCATTTCTACCTCTTTAGGAAGACACGTTACTCCACAGAGACTGTGATTTATAGGGGGGCAGCACTTTATTTTTCTCTGGAAACCCGAGTTCTCTATGGCTCCTCTTTTTGTCCAAAAGTGATCTGGTCGGATCTCACAAGGCCACCCAATGAGACCCAGCACAGCATTTTCTAAAGAAGAATCGAACCCTGACCACTCTCACCTTGAGCGAGAAGGTTTGGCCCTTGAGATGCTATTCTATGCTGAAGAGCCTGCCTAGAGGAGGAGTGCCAGGAGGGAGCCAGCATCTCAGATCTGAAGTAGACGATAGGAATGTGGAAGAATATATATGTAGTGCTTAAGAAATACACTTAACCTATTATGTCAGTATTATAATTGAAGTTTGACAATTCATTTTTCTGTTGTTGTTAAAGTGTACATATTGTAAATTAAAGGGAGCTGAATAGAAATTCATGAGTCATGAATAAACATTTTGAGTTTCCCTAGAGTTGAAGGAAGTTGATGTCCCTTTTCTTGCCAAGGAGGGTGGAAAAAAAAATCAAGTTGAGATGATGTTTGGATTTCAAGGAAAGAAGCTGATCTGTCAGTGCCCTCTCATTAGATTTGTGTTAATTGGTTAGTACTCCTTTGCATATGCTAATAACTTTCCCTGACAGCCACAGACTCTGAATCTTGATGAAAACAGAGGAGAGAATTTGCCTTGTTACATATCCTGTTACAACTCAGATATGTCACTACCTCTCAAGAATCCTAATACATAAGAATTGTAACTCACTTGATTAAAATTCAGCTGTCTATGCCCTTTTATAAAGCACCTCTGTGGCCATCAGCCTTTCAGTGGTATTTTAAAAGCAAGGCTGATAGGAAGTTAGCCGTCTCTGACATGCATCCTTTATCTCCTTTGCCTGTACACTAAGGGCTCTAGAGAGACAGAGAGACAGATTCAGAAATCACACTAAAACTGTCAGTAGCCTGAATCTTATTCAGTTTGACAAAGCTTCTTGCCTAAAAAGTGATAAGTATGAACTTTCTGCAGTATACAGTTTTGTCTCCAATCTTTGAATCAAATCCCTATTCTTATTTTAGAAAGGTAAGAGACTTCTTCAGATTCACCTACTTAATGCCTGCTCCCCCAGCCTCAGACAGTGGGCACTTCTGGATGGATGGCTGTGGTTATGGGCAAAAGCTGTAACTGTTAAATAGGAAAACACAAAAGCTCAAGCCCAAGAAAGACCTTGGAGCTAACCAAATAATTTGCTCTGATGGACATGGATGAAAATGAATAGAAAAACGTTTATAGGTGCTTTGTGGTTACGCTAATGTATAATCACTGCCATTTTAAGAGGGGAACATATATTTTAAAATATACTTCAATGTGATGTATTAATATGCAATGGCTTATTGTTTTTCTAGTTGCAGAATGTGAAGTTTAATCTCTTCAAACTTTTTAAGTGGTCTACTTTTCCATTGCATTTGTCAATCTGTAAATGAGTTGTTAAATATAGTTAATATATTATTATATGCTTAAATTCCCAAGTGTTCTGCATTGAACCACTTTGGGGAACTTATATTAATAGTTTTTTTTATGTTTTGTAATTTTTGAAATTAAGTAGACTGGATCAAAATAATTACATGCAAACTGGACCATGAAAATTTTGATTTAGCTTTATTCTTTGGGGGGACTTGGGACAAAAACATTACTTAAGTACTGACATTATCCCTTAGTATCTGAATCAACATGAATAACTGAAGTTTTTAACCTGAAATGGTTCCTTGGGATTATCTGGTTTCAATCCCTCATTTTGCATTTTGGGAAACTGAGGTACAGAGAAGTAGAGTTGTTCATGCTCATAAGTTACTTAGTAGCAGAGCCAGGATAAAAATACAGATCTCCTAATTAATATGATTATTACAACTGACAGTTACTGTATACTAGTTAGGTACCAAGTAAATGTCTCATGTTATCTTCACAACAGCCTAGTCC
The DNA here is from genome assembly GCA_963574885.1 of Lepilemur ruficaudatus. Taxonomy (NCBI): domain Eukaryota; kingdom Metazoa; phylum Chordata; class Mammalia; order Primates; family Lepilemuridae; genus Lepilemur; species Lepilemur ruficaudatus. The sequence goes on along the minus strand of CAUYRT010063921.1, from coordinate 28,255 downwards.
AGTGCTCTTGAATCCTCCAAAAACAGATTTTTCTTTATGGTATTTTTATGTGTCATACATTTTAAATCAATCTGAATTACTTCCAGCATAAATTTTAGAATGGAGTCACCATGCTTTAATTTGAACTTAAAGACCCTCTGTAATCTGACCAAATCCTGGATATCCAACATGTATCCACTCACATTCACAATTTTCTAGTGAAATCATATTCACTAGTAATCTTGGTACAATAGTTTGTTTTTGCCAGCTTGGAATCATCTTGTTCTTTTCTAAAATAATCCACAGTAAATAAAAAGGAATAAAAATTTCAGTAATTTTGTGTCTATACTCATAGATTTAATAATTCCAATCTCAATTTCTCATTATAGCACTACTCTGTGTGGTATTTCTCTGTTTCCTTTCGGTTAGTATTGATAATACTTGACATTTAAGCTTCTTTTGCTTTGCTTTCACATTTTTTCTGTTCTCAAATGATTTTTTTCTTATTGAAAAGTACATATACCTATTTTTAATTATATACAGTCCTCTGTTCTTCATATGTCTAAGTGAATTGGTCTATGTCTCTAATTAAAAGGATGGCATTTCTTAAGTTTGCTCTCAGTAAAAAATAATGTATCTTTTTCAAGTGTCCTAAATCCTATTTGATTGTAATCCAGTAGTGGGTAGGACTTTGACTTCCATTTTTATGTGAGTCTCTGCTCTCATTAGTAGCATTTCTTTGCTGTTAGGTACTCAAGAAAAATTGATTACAGCTACATAAAACAATCAATTTTATCCTCATTATGTTAAGAATCTGACTATCATATGAGACAGGTCTGAAATTTCTCTTTCACTTTACTAATAAAAAAAAATTCAGGGAGGTTTAAATGTAAAAGAAATTTTCAGTTCAGTATTTAAGTTTTAAGCACATTTGTTTAAAATTGATATAGTTACTTTACACATGTTTTACTCTGTTAATGAAAACATTCCTTTAGGACCTCTGTAGGGAAAATGCTTAACTTTAATACTTGATGGTTAAAAAAAATTCTTTGGAAAATAAACAGTTCTCTTCTCCCCAGTTAAATTAGGACTCTAAAGATGATTACCAGATATATATTATTATTGAATGCCAGGTAATGTGGAAAACAGACTGATCCTGAACTCTACCGATCTTTATTCTATTTTGGGTTCTACTCCTGACAGTAGTGTAACTAGAATCAGGTCACTTCACTTCTCTGAATTTACATTTCTTTATAGGATGAAGTCATTGAACTCTAAAATCTGAACTTGAATATACTTAAAGGGTGCCACTATATTAATGTCTTGCTTAAAAACTAGAATTTTAAAAATGTCATTGGGATTTGTTTTTTTCTGGATTTAATTTATTTTCTCATATTTCAAAATTGGGAAAAATTGGTTTGGATCCTCACGTATAATAAAAGCTCTTATATGGCTAGACTTTCTCTCCCTGAAGTCCATCCTTCATAGGAAAACAGAATCATTTTTCCCTGGGCAATTCTGGGCATGTCACCCCACATTGTTACCTTCAATTTTTCCTTCATACACACAGAATAAAAATTAAAATCTTTAATGCTATATTCAAGAGCCTCTTAATCTGACTCCAGCTCACCTTTCTAACCTTTACTTTTTACTACATACCTCTACCCTACCTGCTTGCAAATGCATTGCTCTACTTATTTCCCTGGAGATGCTCTGTACTTGGCTGTTTTTCTCATGCAGTGTTCGTTCTGTTCCCTCCTCCTAACTTTCCTCTTACCACAATCACCCATTCATCTTTATTTTCATTTGTTAAATCCTACTTTAATATCTAAAATGATCACCTAGTACTTCCTCTCTGAAGCTTTCAGTATCTTCAGTGCCTCCTTGCTCCCATTGCTTTCCCTCCTACCTAGGTGTACATGTCAGCTTCCCCTACACAGGACGAACTGCTTGAAAGCAAGGACCATGTGATACATCTCTATATCCCTCATAAACATCAAGTAGGGGCCGCTTGGGAGGTATTTGTTCAATTGAGAGTCTTAGGGGGAAAAAATGTATGCATACATGATTAAGGCATATTTCATTTTGTTCCTACCTTCAGAATAATTATATTGGGTCAATAACACTTCTGATTTCGTGAAATTCTTTACCATGTTAAATGCCAAATTTCATTTTTAAAAGATTGTGTGTATTTAAACAAATCATTATTATAATTTTGTTATCTTCATCAGTTAAATAGCTATTCTACAAAATCTAGAATTTGATAGTTTTAAATAATATAAAGTTTGATTCATAGACAAATAATATGTGATGTGCTCGCATTATTCTTCATTTTAGAGCATGTATGGAATTATATTACTATTTGGCCTTCCTGATAGTATACACATGCACATTTTACCCACCCGAGTGCTTTATTATTTCTGAGTTTTGAGGAATACATGATTATTTTTCTCTCCCCATACTTTACCCCCAACAGGCTGCTGTGATTTGTCAACAGCAGCAGGAGCCACTTGAAGGTTTGATAAAAGCAGATGAAGATGCTTAAAGATGTCTGTTTGCTGAAAATATCTGGTAACAAACAGGAATATATGTGAGTAAATATAGTGTGTTATTCTGATTTTTAAAATAAATGTTTTAAAGTGCCTAATTGCCTATTATCAAGGGTTTTGTTTTGTCCTGGTATGGTTTTGAGTTAAATCACTAATAACAAATTTAGAGATTATTTTAAAAAATCTTAGTCTGCAGTTTTCACAGCTGAAATTAGAAACTGGCTTAATTTAGGACACCAGGTTTGAGATAGTTATACCAGCCAAAAGGATGCTTATACTTTGTCACCATAATTTTTATTTTATGGGTATTCTCTGTGAACCTAGTTATTCTCTTGATGGATAACTGAAAATTACAGTGATTGACATGTTCACTGGCTGAGGATAGAAGACAAAAATAAAATTGGAATTACTTTAAATATTGGAGAATTAGTCCCTTTTTTTCTGATACCATGTTCTAGTTTGATGCCTCTTGGCTCTCCTCCTATGTCTTTAATTGCTGTATATCAGTTCTATTAGCTGTTTCTTTGCTGCCAAGTCCTTAAATTTTGGTTCTTCAAGGTTCTGTTCTTGGCTCCCTTCTTAATTTTTACTCTCTCACTAGAAAGAGCCACGTGTTTCTGTGACTTTAGCTACTACACTTAGGCTGGCAATTCCCCAAAACATAATAGGTACTCAATAAATGGTAGATATTACCAGTATCTGTATTTCTGGTTCTTACTAATTTCTTAAGCTTCAGTCATGTTTTCTCAATTGCCAACTATAAATCTCAACAAGAATGACCCCCAATCCTTGTGAGCTCTAATTTCTCAATATTAAATCAATGTTTTTGTATCAATCCTTCCTCCCCTTTCGTTTCAAATCTGCTGTTTCTCCAGGACTCTCTGTTGCTCTAGATACCCAGTAGTTCAGCCAAGAAACCTCAGGGTCATTCTTGATATCTCATTGTTTTTTGTTACTTATTTATCCAAAAGGCTTAAATCCAATTATGAAAAAGAAAACAATATCTCTTATGAACATAGATGTAAAAATCCATGAGTACCACTTCACCCCTATTAGGATGGCTATGATCAAAAAACAAAATAACAAGCGTTGGTGAGATTGGGGAGAAATTGGAACCCTTAGGTATTGCTGTGGGGAATGTAAAATAGTACAGCTGCTATGCAAAACAGTGTTAAGAGTTCCTGAAAAAATTAAACAGAACTACCATATGATCCAGCGATTCCACTTCTGGGTATGTACCAAAAAAGAACTGAAAGCAGAGACTTGAACAGCTATTTACACAGAAATTTTAATAGCAGCATTATTGACATAGCCAAAAAGTGGAAGCAACCCAAATGTCCACTGATGGATGAATGGATAAACAAAATAAGGTATGCACATATAATAAAATATTTTTATTAATGCATTTTTGTTCATCTTTTATATTTTATTTTTAAAATGAACATATTTAAAATACCAAAGAATAAAATAAGTTTCAATGAAATAATCCTCCCACATTGACTGGCACAATTAGAACATTAGCAAGCCATAAGGGCTAAATCGATGGCTGCAGTGCTCATCATTTAGTTCTAACGTCCCCTGCCTGACTGACGCCACTACTGCAGGAGACTGGTTGGCACGAGTTTATGGGAGTCAAGTATGTCAGTCTGTGATCAGCTTTTGAAAATGGTGCATTGTGTTTCTGTTTAAAGTGGAATTTGTGAATAGTTGCAGAGCTCCACAGTATTTTTTAATTCTGTCTGCTTAAAGGCCCATCATGTTGAAGAGAAGCCAAGAGAACGCTGAAGGAAGAAAACAGATTGTTTAATGATGATTGGGAATTGCAATATTATCTTTTTTTTTTTTTTTTTTTTTTTGAGACAGAGTCTCGCTGTGTTGCCGGGGCTAGAGTGCCGTGGCGTCAGCCTAATTCACAGCAACCTCAAACTCCTGGGCTCAAGAGATCCTTCTGCCTCAGTCTCCCAAGTAGCTGGGACTACAGGCAATGTGCCACCATGCCCAGCTAATTTCTTTCTATTTTTAGCAGAGATGGCGTCTCTGCTCTTGCTCAGGCTGGTCTTGAACTCCTGACCTAGAGGGATCCTCCCACGTCCGGCCAATATTATCTTGTTTCTGCTAAAGATAAGATGATTTGCTTGCTTTTGTGATACTGCAGTATCAACATTAAAGAAATCCAGTGCTCATCAGCATTATAACACAGATGAGGACCCCAAATATTTTAAATTAGAGGGAGAGGCACAAAAGGTTGTATTTCAGAAATTAAAAGATGAAAAGCAAAAGCAAAGCAAATTCTTTCAAGCAGCAATAAGACCTGGAAATAATGCCACTGAAGCACCTTATAAAGTAGCTTATATACTTGGGGGAAAAGGGAAGCCATTCTGTGATGCAGAAATTGTGAAAAAATACGTTGTCGAAGTTACAGGATGCTTAGACCCTGATAATGTTTCATAGGTGTGTAGTGATATATCATCAGAATTTTGTTTTTCCCTAATAGCTAATTATGTTGAAAATCTTTTCATGTTCTTTTTTGTCATTGGCATATCCTCTTTGGTGACTTGTCACTTCATTTGCCCATTTTCAAATTATATATATGTTTTTTACCATTGAGTTTTGAGAGTTGTTTATATATTATAGATACAAGTCCTATGTCAGACATGTGGTTTGCAAGTATTTCTTGTCTGTGGCTTGGCTTTTTCATTCACTTAAAAAGGTATTTCTTACTTGAATTATTTTTTTAAAATATTCAATGAACAATAATTTTCTAAGCATCCTTAAACAGCTAATTAGTGGTGTAAAAACTGCAGACTCTAACGTATACTATTTTTCTGCTTAGAGTTCTCTGTATGTGGAGGTCTAATACAGCATAGAATAAATGTGATTTATCTGCTTTTCACAATTTTCCTGCATCTTGTTTTCATAAAAAATACTGAAATAGCTCACAGTACAGTATTCAAACACCTCTCAGACACCTCCCATCCCTGGCTCATCCTTTTGTCCTTAAGTATTTGTATTATGGTAATGATAGTATCCCTTTTCCTTCCTTTGTGAAGCCAAGGGCCTCTGAAGACTAACTGGAGGAAAGTTTTTTATTCTTCATAGAACTCAAGATATTTTGCTTAATAAAGCATGGGAGATATTATAATAGGAGCTTTATCTTCACAGTGCAATGATCTAATTTTTTACATTGATCCAATTCCCTGCCCAGCAGCAGAGCAAGGCAGAACAAAGTAAAGCTACCTACTCTAGATACAGAAGAGGTGGGACATTAGAAACATCTGGAAAGACAGAAGGAAATGTTGCTTATCAGCCCATCATGGCCATATGATATACCCTGACATCCTAGGATCAAGGCTCTGAGCCATGGAGGAGGTTGGAGGCCAAATTAAATAGAAAAAAGAAGCCACAGCCATCTACAACCCTCTGGTCTCTATAAGGGTTTGGTTATACTGCTTGAACCTGAAGTAGAGGATGGAATGAAATCTCCATTATTCCATGTGATTATAAACTAATTTCAAGTGATAAATTAGTCCACTTTTATAATGAACTCCTTCATTCCACTGTAAGGGAATAATGTTAGTTTATTTACTCTTTTGTTAAACATTTATTGTGTGCTAACCATCCAGCACTGTGCTAGGCATTGAGAATGTAACAATAAATGAGAAGGGTTCCTGCTTTCAAGATGTTCATACCATGGTAGAAAGGAGAAAGAGAAACAGTTGAAAATGATAATAGATAATATAGAGGTATGTAAAGGGAGGGAATAATCAGTTCTGCCTGGGTGAACAGTAGAGTCATGAGGAAGAGACATTTGAGCTAGGTCTTGTTGGGTGTTTTTAAATCAAATATTTTTCTTCCATAATGAATATGAAACAATTGGAGAAAATTTGGAAAATGGAATTGGATTTTCAAGGATGAGGTCATCAGGGAAAAATAGAAGCTTTTAGAGAAATCAAAATTCGTTCATTTATTCAGCAAATATTCATTGCTTCTACTCCATGCTAGATTCCAGGAATACAGCAAACGCTCTTTGCCAAAAGGAGCCTGTAGGCTGGTGGAGTGACAAAGTGATCGACTGCCACACCATGTGAAAAGTGCATGAAAAAGTAAGCACAGGGTAATCCGGAAGCACATGATGGCCTCTAACCAGGACAGGATGAAGACTCTGAGATTTACACTTAGGCCAGGGTTATATTAAGCAATGCCTTATACTATTTGTTTGTATTTAATGATATTTCGAAATGTGGAGTGAAATGGAAAGTACAAGCAAACTATGATAAGCTCTCAGGGCTGTGTCTAACTTTGTGAGTGAACAAAAATCTCATGTAGACATATCCTGGGAGCTTCTCATAGTTTGCTTGCACTTTTCCATTCCCAATGGAGGTTTGGACGTTGGACAAATTTGGTTTCAAAGGGTTATCCCAGTTAAGATCTAGGTGATGGAAAAAAGGCAAGAGACTCTTTGCTATAGTAGATACAGCTGGGTTTAAAGGAACGTTCATTCCATTCCTCTTGACCTCCCCTTATGAGTCCTGCTCTGTACTAGCTCTGTGAGTAAATGAAAAATGCCTTCAAAGGTGGGATGCCATAGTTAGTTAACGAAGTGGCAAAGGAACCCATACCAGGTAAGTGTGAAGAAGAAAACATCAACAGTCGCCATATGCTTTCAAACTTTATTTTAACTTCACAACGAGTCTATCAATTCAGACGAACAAACAGGTTCTCAGAACAGAGGTCACGAATACACTGGGCGAGCTAAAGCATCCCCTCCCCTGTGGGGCGCAAGCGCATTGCTCTGCTCCAGCAGGCCAGGGCCTGGGCCGGCTCAGAGTTCGGGCCTCAAAGCCTAGGAACGGGCTGTTGGTGCCTCTATTTCTCCTTCCCGCTTTTCGTGGGGAACAGCAATGGCTCGCACCACGCCTAGCACGCAGCGCTCAATCACTGGTAGTTGGCGAAAAGGAAATAACTTTCAGGTGGGGCCCTCACCATAGCCCTTTGCCAGGCCTGCGCACTGCGTCCTCCAGAGTCTAGGGCGCTCTAGAGAGAAGCAGGTCGTGACCCGGTCCTCCTACCTCTTGGCCTCATGAACGTCCCTCGAAGTTCCTGCTGTCCTTAGCCCAGCCCCGGGCCTCGTCCCTGCCCCGGCCACTCCCCGAGCCGGAAGCGGGGGCGCCGCGCGCTGCAAATGCCTGCGCGGCGGCTCAACTGTGGGCAGTTGGTCCGGCCTCCGGCTCTCGCCGGTCGGCACGAGTCCCCAAGGCCCTGAGCCGGGCGCATCTCCCAAGGGGCGCCTCGCCGGGTGTCCTTCCATTCTCGGGGTCCTCTGAGCTAAGTTTGGTGGGACCCTCCTTCCAGCAGCGCGGGGGCTTTCGCCGGCCGGACGCACGGCCCTGACCGCCGGGGAGAGGGGCCGCTCTGCGCCATGGAGATGTGCTCGACGCCCGGGCTGCCGACACCGGGGTCCTCGCTGGCCCTGCGGGTGTCCTTCGTGGACGTGCTTCCCGAGGTAATCCCTGTGCAGCTATGGGGACTGGTGGGCAAGCGGCGGGAGGAGTACGTGCTGCTAAGCCAGGAGATCCAGGAAGCGGCGGCCACGCGCGGCCCGTGGGCGCTGGGCGGCGCCTCGGCCTCGCCGGGTGAGCTGTGCCTGGTGCAGGTGGGGCTCATGTGGCACCGCTGCCGCGTGGTCAGCCGGCAGGCGCAGGACAGCCGCGTCTTCCTGCTGGACGAGGGCCGCACCATCACGGCTGGCGCAGGCTCACTGGCGCCCGGGCGCAGCGAGTTCTTCCACCTGCCCTCGGAGGTGCTGGGCTGCGTGCTGGCCGGCCTGGTGCCGACGGGCGGCGGCGGCGCGGGCGGGGGCGAGCCACAGCACTGGTCGCCCAGCGCCGTGGACTTCCTTAGCAACCTTCAGGGCAAGGAGGTGCACGGGCGGGTCCTGGACGTGCTGCTTCTCCATCGCCTGGTCCTTCTGGAGGTGCCCAGTCTGGTCCAGCAGATGCAGGAGCTCGGCCTGGCTCGGCAGGTGCCCGATAGCCTCTTCCACTCGCTGCTTAAGCGCCACCTCACTGTGGCCACTTCTGGCATGGGCCCCAGGGTCCCGGTTCTCCCCAGAGTCCTGCCCAAGCAAGAGCAGCCTGGCCTGGATTACTTCTATCCCCAGCTGCAGCTGGGCGTGACGGAGCCCGTAGTGGTAACCCAGGTGTGCCATCCCCACCGCATTCACTGCCAGCTCCGGAGCCTCTCGCAGGAGATCCACCGCCTCTCCGAGGGCATGGCCCAGGTATACCGGGGTACCACAGGGACAGGGGATGAGAACTCCACCTGTGCTAGTTGGGAGGAGAGGGAGGAGAGCCCGGACAAGCCGGGCTCTCCGTGTGCATCCTGTGGATTGGATGGACGTTGGTACCGAGCACTCTTGCTGGAGACTTTTCGGCCCCAGCGCTGTGCCCAGGTGCTTCACGTAGACTATGGAAGGAAGGAGTTGGTGAGTTGTAGTAGCCTTCGATACTTGCTGCCTGAATATTTTCGAATGCCTGTGGTGACCTACCCTTGTGCTTTGTATGGACTCTGGGACGGTGGGAGAGGCTGGTCTCGGTCACAAGTAGGTGATCTGAAAGCTCTAATACTGGGCCAGGCAGTGAATGCAAAGATTGAATTTTATTGCTCCTTTGAGCATGTGTATTATGTCACCCTGTATGGAGAAGATGGGGTTAATCTTAACTGTGTGTTTGGAGTACAGTCTTGTTGCTTGGCTGACCGATTCCTTCAGAGCCAGGGAATAGAGGAGGAAGAGGATGAGGAAGAACCAGAAACAGCTTCTCAGTCTCAGTCTCCAGCTGAGGAAGTGGCTGAAGAGATTTCACTCCCAACCTTAAGATCTGTCAGGTTAAAGATGAATGCCTTCTACGATGCCCAGGTAGAGTTTGTTAAAAATCCTTCCGAGTTTTGGATTAGGTTGAGGAAACACAACGGTACCTTCAGCAAGCTGATGAAGAGAATGCACAGTTTCTATTCCTCAGCCAGTAAGCTGGATGGTGTCGTTTTGAAACCTGAACCTGATGACCTTTGCTGTGTCAAATGGAAAGAAAATGGCTATTACCGGGCCATAGTCACCAGATTAGGTGACAAGAGTGTGGATGTCTTCTTAGTTGACCGAGGCAATTCAGAAAATGTGGACTGGTATGACGTAAGGATGTTGCTTCCTCAGTTTAGGCGGCTACCAATATTGGCTCTGAGGTGCACTCTCGCAGATATCTGGCCTTTGGGGAAAACTTGGAGCCAGGAGGCAATCTCCTTTTTTAAAAAGACTGTACTCCACAAAGAATTAGTCATCCATATTCTTGATAAGCAGGATCATCAATACATTATTGAGATTCTTGATGAATCAAGAACAGGGGAAGAAAACATTAGTAAGGTAATTGCTCAAGCTGGTTATGCCAAGTATCAGGAATTTGAAACAAAGGAAAATATCGCAGTAAATGCCCACTCCTCAGGGCATGGATCAAACCATTTTACTGCTGAGAATAACAAAATATCTTCTGCCAAGAGGGTAGAAGGAGAACAGAGAGCCAAGAGAGATAATAAAGCTACGTCTGTTTCAGAAGCTTTGACTGACACAACAATTGTTACAAATGTTTCAAGTGAACTAGTTGTGCAGAATAAAGAGAAAAAAACATCTATTTATTCTCCTCTTATACAGAATTTCTTGGAAATTAGGCCAGACTCTTCTTGTAAAGGAGAGCTAAAAGTTGGAAGTACGGTAGAAGTTAAAGTGTCTTATGTTGAAAACCCTGGCTGTTTCTGGTGCCAGCTGACCAGGAACACGCAAGGATTTAAAACTCTAATGTATAATATTCAGGACTATTGTAAAAATACAGCTGCTCCTTATGAGGGAAGCACGCCTGCTTGTTTGGCAAAACGAACAGTAGATAAAAAATGGTCCAGGGCTCTGATTATTGGGACACAGTCTTCAGAGTATGTCAAAGTAATATTTGTAGATTATGGAGACCAAGAAGTGGTATCTGTGAAGAATATTTATTCAATTAGTGAAGAATTTCTCAAGGTTAAGGCTCAGGCTTTTAGATGCAGTCTTTATAATTTAATTCAACCAACTGGTCCAAATCCCTTTGTTTGGGATGAAAAGGCAATACAAGCTTTTAGTGACTTTGTAAGTGATGCATGGCAAAACAATCTAAAATTAAAATGCACAATCTTTGCTTTGGCCTCAATACATGATGAACTGTTTAATGTTGTGGATTTGCTAACACCCTTTCAGAGCATATGCCATTTTTTGGTAGAAAAGAGATTTGCGAGACCAGTAAAACTTCAGAAGCCTCTGGAGTCCTCTGTTCAGCTACATTCCTTCTACTATTCTATACATGATATGAAAATTGGAAGTGAAGAATCAGTGTATATAACACATGTTGATGACCCTTGGACATTTTATTGCCAGCTGGCAAGAAATGCAGATATTTTGGACCAGTTGTCATGTAGTATTACACAATTAAGTAAAGTTTTGCTGAATTTAGAAACATCTCCCTTGATCCCTGGAACCTTGTGCCTTGCCAGGTATACTGATGGAAACTGGTATAGGGGGGTGGTAATAGAGAAAGAACCGAATAAAGTCTTCTTTGTTGATTTTGGGAATGTTTATGTAGTAACAAGTGATGATCTGCTTCCGATACCTAGTGATGCATACAGTGTCTTACTGTTGCCCATGCAAGCTGTTAAATGCTCATTATCTGATATTCCTGATCACATACCAGAAGAAATTACAATGTGGTTTCAGGAAACTATTTTAGATAAGTCATTGAAGGCCTTAGCTGTAGCAAAAGATCCAGATGGAAGACTGATTATAGAACTGTATAGTGACAATATTCAAATTAATGCTAGTATTAATCAGAAGTTAGGGCTACTTGGTTACAGGGGTAAAACAAGGAAAAACGAAAGTAAAGCACTCCTCTCTATAACTGAAACTCTTGAAGAAAAAAATGAGAATACGAAGTTGTCATCTACGGAGTATTTAAGTAAATCAGTAGGGAACAAGTTACCCAGTGTAGAGATTTTGCGAGAACCGTACAAACCTAAGATCAACACAGCATTTAAGAAGCTCAAATGCCTACAAAGTTCAACAAAGACTAACTCAGTCACTGGATATGAGGACTCTGTGGGAAATAAAAATAGTGAAGTGTTTTCATTAACAACAGAAAAAAAAGAAGAAATTTTTGCTGAGCCACCTTTGAAAGCCACAAGAGGAGAGGCCACCATTTCAGAGAGAAAAATAAGAGATTCGTGTAACAAAGATTTGCCTCTAAAATTTCGTGAGTTCCCACAGAAGAATATAATGCCTGGCTTTAAAACAACTGTATATATTTCTCATATAAATGACCTTTCAGACTTTTATGTTCAACTAACAGAAGATGAAACTGAAATTACTTGTCTTTCAGAGAGATTAAATGATGTGAAAACAAGGCCTGAATGTCATGCAGGTCCACCTTTGCAAAGAGGAGATGTGATATGTGCCATTTTCCCAGAAGACAATTTATGGTATCGTGCTGTGGTCAAGGAACAACAACCCAAAGACCTGCTCTCTGTACAGTTTATAGATTATGGCAATGTTTCTGTGGTTCATACTAGCAAAATAGGTAGGCTTGACCTAGTTAATGCAGTATTACCGGCATTGTGCCTTCATTGCTCCTTAGCAGGACTTTGGGTTCCTGACATCATAAACTGTAAGGAAATGATGCATTCCTTTTCCCAAAGGGCTGACGAGGCTCAAATAACATGTGAATTTGTTAAATTTCAAGACAAGTGGGAAGTTATTCTTACAGACGAACATGGGGTCATAGCAGATGATATGAGTAGCAGATATGCTTTCAGGGAAAAATCAAAAACAGAACTTTCTACTCAAATAATTAAAAGTACCTGCTCAAGGTCTGTTAACAAATCAGACAATGATACTTCAGTATTTCTTAACTGGTATAATCCCAAAATGAAGGTGGTAAGAGCTTATGCCACTGTAGTAGATGGACCTGAGTATTTTTGGTGTCAGTTTGCTGATACTGAGAAACTTCAGTATTTAGAAGTAGAAGTACAAACTGCTGGAGAACAGGTCTTAGGTCAGAGAAATTGTATCCCATCTCCTCATATTGGAGATCCTTGTATAGTAAGATACAGAGAAGATGGACACTATTACAGGGCACTTATCACTAATATTTGTGAAGATCATCTTGTATCTGTCAGGCTTGTGGACTTTGGAAACACTGAAGACTGTGTAGACCCAAAAACACTCTGGAACATTCCTTCTGAACTTTTGTCAGTTCCCATGCAAGCCTTTCCGTGTTGCCTCTTGGGATTTAATATTTCAGAAGGTGTATGCCCTCAAGAGGGAAATGACTATTTTTATGAAATAGTAACAGAAGATGTGTTGGAAATAACAATATTAGAAATCAGAAGGGATGTTTGTGATATCCCTTTAGCGATTGTGGACTTGAAAAGCAAAGGTGAGAGTATTAATGAGAAAATGAAGAAATATTCTAAGATTGATATTACTAAGAACAGTCTTCCCTGTGAAGCAAATGGCTCTGAGATAAAGGAAGCTCATGCATCCCCCAGTCCTGATGTGGGGCTTAAGAAACCAAATAATAGAGCTGTGCAAGATGAAACATTATATGTGGAACCACAGACAGATGAGCTCTCTGAAAGCACTGAGAAGGAAGTAAACATTATTGAAACCAAACCGAGTAAATTCTATGACCTCAAAACGGAAAACATTTTTGAAGCTTTTGAAAACCCATGCAAAGGTAAAATTGGTACTGAGGTACGGGATGGCAAAGCAGAGTGCCATTTGGTTGACAAAGCGAAGTTTGAAGGTAAATACCAAGTTGCAGGATTTGATACATTATTACCACATGCTAGTGAAGCAAAGGAGATACTAGAACTAAATTCACTTGAGGTGCCACTTTCTCCTGATGATGACTCAAAAGAATTCTTAGAACTGGAACCCATCGAGTTGCAACGCTCTCTGGTGGGGGATGAAGAAAAAGAAGAGCTGGGCCTGGAGCCACCGAATGCACTGCTGCCCCCAGGCTGCGACACGGAAGCAACCCTGGAACCTTTCACGGCGCAGCTGCCCTTCAGCTGTGAAGCCGAGAAACAGCCAGAAGTAGAACTCCCTGAGGCCCAGCTATCTCTAGACGACGAGCTGAATGCTTTGTCTTTGAGAGTTAGTCAGAAAATCCAAGAATCCGTATGTGCCGAGGACATGAGAAAGCCGAGTTGCGTGGAACCCTTTGATGACCGGCACAGGATGCCGTTGCACCTACCTTGGAAGAACTGTGATTCTAAAATGCAGCTCGAAATGAATGTATATGAAGAATTTATGGAATATAGACACAGGGACAGCATTTCGTCACTGATGCCTTTATTCTCTGAAGAAGAATCCGGAGATGGAAGAAAGCACAACAGTGCTTTACCAGATCATGTCTCAGGTATGTGCGTTTTTTTTCCTTTAACTTTTAAGTCTAACGTAGTGTCTTTCAAAAATTCTTAAAAAAAAAGAGTAATTCTTAACTGGATTTTTAAAATTAATTTTTTGGAAGAAAACTTAACACTGGGGAGGTGGATCAGATTTGAATTTTATGAAGGGCATTTTAAAACTTGGGGAAAATAAGTTATGAAATCAATGTAAAATAATATGTGCTGGATGAAAGGCTGAAATGTTACTTTTGTGTTTAAAAATAGAATGCATAAAATCTGTATCTCCAAAAGGTAATCACATTTAAAATGTAAATAAATCATCCTTATAATCAAGAGGGTATATGTGTTGGTAAGTTATAAAAAACATGTTCCATTGCCAAGCACTATTGTAGGCATAAATTTATAACAGGAATCATTTTAACAGGGTTTTTTAGACTTAAACTTAACTCTGTCATGCATTCGCCATTTGTTTAGAAACCCTTAAACAAAAAATAGATTTAGGGAACCTGTATTAATTAGAAAAGTTATGAGTAAATCTTTTTTTTCTTGTTGATACTTTTTACTTTACAAGGGTTAGTAAATCTTGAAGAATAATTATGTTAACTTACGAATAACTTAAGAATAATAAATTGTTAACTTTTTATAAATTATTTTATTGCTATTTTCTTTGCTACTTAAAGAGGCTTAAACATTATGGCTTTTAGTTTTGTATAATCAGTGCTATACTTTTTAAATGTCAATTTTTATATTATTAAATTTTAGCCATTGTGCAAAATAGAGAAAGTAATAGAATAATGAGAATGAAAATAATCATACTCTTACCACCAAGATAACCACTGTCAACACCATGGTATACTTTCTTCTTGTTCTTTGTGTATGTCTGCTTATATACAGTTTTAAAAACTAAATGCAGATTATACTATCATATAATTTTGAATCTGGAATTTTAATCCCTTTAAAATACTTTCAGAATATTTTAATTGCACAGTATGCCATCTTTTGGGCACACCATAGTTTATTTACATATTACCCTTGCATTAGATATTTATTCCTCATATTCACATTTTAATAATAGTAAATATTAGCTTTGTGATAAGAATATCTGCTCACTTGCAGCATGCTCCTTTGCTATAGGAATGGCTGTTGTTACTGCTATAGACAATACCACCTGTAGTAATAGTACCAGCACTTAGTAGTAATTTTCAGTGTTAGAAATCAGATTCACATCCTTATGATGGTGGGTTTTTTTGTTTTGTTTTTTGGTCTTTTTTTTTTTGGAAAGCAGTAGGGGGATTCTATGGGGAGAGGGCACTAGAAAAATAAAATTGAAGTAAGGACTTAGAACATATTAACAATACTAATTACATGATTTTGATTATGTAGGAGTAGGAAATGCTGACTAAGGAAAATACTTTGCTTGTGCATCTCACATTAAGGAATTAAGTTGTATGCACTGAGTCTTACTGTATTGAATTTGGCAGCTCAGCCACAGAACACCTACACTCTGAAAGGCTTTACTGTTGGATTCAAATGTGTTGTGTGGTCAAGTCAAAGAAACATGTGGTCTAAATGTAAGATCTTGGCAATAGCTGAGGAGGGCACAAGGGTAAGTGAAGTGTAAGTACTTTATCTCAAAATGTTCTTGCAGACTGTTAAGGAAGTTTTACCAAACTTTATTAGACCAGAGACTGCAACTGGACAGATATTTACCTGCTTATTCCCCCTGGTAATTTGCTGTAGTGCAAAAATCATTTGAAATGTTCTTATATAAGAATCCTAGCAAAAAAAAATCATCCTACTCTCTTTCAACTATCGTTCTTACCCCTAAAATCGTATTAGTCATCAAGTTCTAAACTTCTTACTTATTCTCTCTTAGTTGGAACTTTTTCTACCTAATGCCACTTATTACCTTGGTTGAGTCCCTCCTTTCACAACTACATTACTCTAATAACCTTCTATTTGGTTTACTACTTCTTCCTTAAATCGATTGTCCACTGTGCCAGTGTGAAATTTGTCAAATGCAAATCTGACAATGTGATTCCTGTGTGAAACTTACTAGGGATTTCCAGTCGATTGTGTTTCTCCTCTGATCTGAAGACCACCTGTACCAGAGTCAGCTGATGTGTTTCTTAAATTGTAGATTCCTGAGCCTCAGCCTGGCCTGTTGATTCAGAATTTCTAGGGTTAGGATTCTGGAATGTGCATTCTTCTACCGTTAATATCGGCAAACCACTGATCTAGAGTATAAAAGTCAGTGTCAGTAACATGACGCAGGGATTGAGCGTCCGTGTACCTCTCCAGCCTTAGGTCTTAATTCTTTATATTTTGTACTTTAGATTAGAGGGACATCTATTCACTTGACTTCTTTTATATACACAATTTTTCTTGCTGCTTTGGTATGTTTAATAATGCAGTTCTCTTTTGCTTATACTCCATCCCATTACCAAACGAGTTCATTCCTATTTATCTTTAAAGATTTCTGTAGCTGTTGGCTCTTCCAGGAAGCATTCACTGACTCACTGACTTTATTTTCTAAACTTCCCCTTATCCTCAAGGTTTCCTCACCCCCCAAAAAGCTTGCTACCTATATTATATTCCTATACCTGCTACTGCAGAAGTCTGTACTTCCTGCATTGTATTATAATTATCTGCTTAGCAGTCTTTTCTCTACCAGATTTTGAATTACTTGAGGTCTAAATTTTACCTATCTCTAATCTCCAGGCATAGATACTCCATATATGTTTGTTGAACTGAAGTAGCATTGAGTTTGAAACATGTGATTGAAGTTTAATAACATCATATTCATTGTCTTTTGGAGTATGTTATTTTAAGAAGGATAGCAATGGTACATAAGTCAGTTACCGTTTTTGGAAGTTGCAAAATTTTTAAAATTTCTGTTCTCTCTTATAGGTTTTGAACCTTTCAAATGGTATGGAGGAGATAGTGAGCCCTGAGAACGTCTGGAATGGTATACCCAAATTGGATAAGAGTCCATCTGAGGTATGGAATTATATAAATAGTAAATAATTAATGAGAGCATTGGTATTAATTTTGAAAGGTGATTTAACAAACTATTTCCAAAGCCCTTGTGTTAGGAAAAATGGGAGGGGGGGGGATAATGTAAAAACGGTTAAGAACAGCAGTAACAAAATCAGTATTTCTGGACTTCAGCCAAGTATCCGTTTGAGAAAACTAGTAATTAATGTTTTGCTCCTTGATTTTCACTTACAGAATGAAAATTGATTGGTATTCGTGACTCTTAAATAAAATACAAGTTTGAGGCAGAAAATCTGGGAAATATGGCAAAATTAAAAATAAGAAAGTAACGATAACCTGTAATATACCCATCAAAGACAGACAGGTTGATCAGTTTGGCTTTTTTCCATAATTTTTCTTTCTATATGGAATATAAGTATTTAATCTACATATTTTGGACACAATTGATTTCATTCTATATATGGTTTAATATTGTTCATTTAAGACTATGTAGTGGGCAACTTCCCATGCCATTATGAGGTATCTGGGCATTTCAGTTCATCCTGTTTGGGGTTTGCTGAGCCTCTCTAACTTCCGTTCCACAGTGTTTGTCGGATAGTTCCAATATGTGGTCATCTCAGGGTGTGTACCTGACGGGTTGTCTTTTCCTTAGAGAAATGGTCAACTTTTCCTGACTCCTGTATGTTGAGTAACTTTGGATTCTATCCTGGACATTTAAAATATTATAAGGCTTTGGGTCTCATTAAAATCTGGAGAATGTCGAAGTTGTTTTTGTTTTATCAGATGACCATCCTGTTTAGGTTCATACCACAAGTGCTGTCTCTCCTGTAGCCAATGGTTCCCACGTCAGTTTAGTTTGCAGAGCCTTTGCTGTGATGTCCAGGTCTGCCCAGTGTATAAGCCACTCAGGTTAGTCTGGGACTCGGTCAGCGGTTCATATGGTAGTCAGGTATCAAAGACTTTGCTCTGCTTATTTGGTCCTGTTCTGCATGTGCATAGCTCAGGGGTGATCTTGGGACTTACATTAATTGATATATAATATTGGGGGTTAAAGATTTCCAACTTCTTTCCTCCCTGAGATTTCCTTCATGCTTTCTGGCTGCTCTAGGATCCTCTTTTATTCAGCCCCCAGTGGCCCCTTTTTCTGTTCTCTGGCCAGAAATATGTTTTTCTCAAGGTTCTGTCATGCAATTCTGTTTGACTGAGCCTGCCTTTGGAGTGAACAAAGGCAGATAAAGAGAGAACAAAAATAATCTCCTCCTCCTACTCTTCAGATAAACGAAGGACCTTTCCCTGGTTCCACTGGCCAGAAAGACAGGTCATCTGTCACATTTTTAGGTGCCTGCATTGCCATTGCTGTCACCAGGCAGTAACTGGGGCTACCCTCAGAGCAAGGCCAGAAGAAAAATGAGAAAACAATAACACACCACCACCACCACAGTATACTAGTAGTGGGATTTCCTACCCCTCCATTACTCTATAGCTGCAGTCCTGAACCCCAGAGTGAATGAGGAACCCGGACTGCACAGCAGTGGGTGAGCTGTGGGGTGAGCAAGGGAAGCTTTGTCTGCATTTACAGCCATGCCCCATCACTTGCATCACTGTCTGAGCTCCACCTCCCTCCCCACCACGCCACCCGTCTGTGAAAAAATTGTCTTCTCTGAAACTAGTCCCTGG
This sequence comes from Lepilemur ruficaudatus, assembly GCA_963574885.1. NCBI lineage: Eukaryota > Metazoa > Chordata > Mammalia > Primates > Lepilemuridae > Lepilemur > Lepilemur ruficaudatus. Next base: position 9,575 of record CAUYRT010063921.1, on the reverse strand, counting down.
TGCCAAAAAGGCTGGGGACCACTGCTGCTCTATAGCTTTCAGGGGCCCTTTGTCCCAATCCTCTGGCTAGAAATAGAGGATTTCTCTCAGAGATTTGCATTTTCCCCCAGCTGGGCAGTTTTGATTTGGCCCTACCCTAATGTCAAAACCAGGAGACAAAGAAATAAAGAAAGAAAGAACCAAACCAAAAACCCTGTAAAATTCACCCCCTGTTGTGAGTCATTATTCAAGTTTTTACTTGAGCCCTTAATCTTCCCATCCTTGTTTACTTTTGACTATCCTCGGGTGTTGCTTTATATATTTTGTCTAGCATTTTTAGTTGTAATGAGAAAAGAGAAAGTGAAAGAGAGAGAGGTTGTAGTAAGCTTTACTCTATCGTGGCTGCAACCAGAAGGCCATAAACAATTTGATAGCTGCGTAATATTTCATGGCATTAATGAACCATAATGTGTTAAACAATTTCTCATAGTGTTGGGTATTTAGGTCACTTAAAATTTTTAGTATTAAAAATATGGAACATCTCTCTTCACCTTCTTATGCTAGCTCTTTTTTAGTGTACTTGTCAGAAAGAACAGCCTCATACACTTTTTTGCTTCAGTATTTACTAAAACTTTCTTTCACATTCTGATTGTCTCCATCTATTAATTGTGAAGAGTCCACAGACAAATACATACATATGTGTGTACAGGATTCTATTTGGATAAAGTACCCTGTTACCTGGTAAATAGGAAAAAACTATTTAGGACTATTTAATGTGGACATAAAATAATATATATACACAATTACCTCTGGCTTTAAGCCAATTAGAAGATACGTAGAAACTACTTATTAGTAAAGCTTTACAATTTTTGATTTGGTTACTAACGGGAGTTAAAGATTCCTCAAATTTGAGTAAGCTCTTAGATAAGGATGCCTGCCTACAAATGAGCTAGTTTTCTTTAAGAAGTAAATATTGTGAGTACTATGCATGACTGTTTTTTTTTTTTTTTTTTTGTGATACATGAAGTCACTGTGATCTGGGAGTCTTTATAATTTTTTAGTATTTGTTTTTTTATCTGAGCTATTTCATTTTACCATAGGAAATATAGCTCACTAATTAGTTTCTGTATCACATCATGCATGCACATTGAAAAGAATATAGGGGAAATGTATCCCTGCCCCTTCTCTTCAGAGGATCTGTGGCTCACAGTTGATAATGTGTTTGAATAGCAGCTCCTTGAAAGATGATGTCCCTCCCCCTTCACCAAAAACCAGAGTTGTCAGAGGGTTTGAGAGCTCACAACTGAGAAAGGGCACTTTACTCCCTGCGTGGAATGCTCCCATGCAGATGTTCCAGATAATGACTATTTGAATAATGGAAAATGCACTTGAGGTGATTCTTCACTGCAAAATTAGATTGTCATAACTTTAATAGGAATATGTCTTATTGTTTACTTTTTTTCTGGTTTATCTAGGATCCCCTTTCTGATTTAAACTATTTTGTACTTATAATAAAGAATTGGTAGTAACCCAAAGGTTCCTTTTGTTAGGCTGTACTCCAAACAGTGGGAAAAGATCTTTACTTCATGTCATCGGATGATACCACAATTCAAGGTAACTTGTGTTTTTAAAACAAAATACTTCTGTTACCCAGAATTGCCAAGTCTTAAAGATACCATTATGCTGAATCCCTCAAACAAAAATGGTTAATTAATTTCTCTGGATGTTAGTAGTAGGGGGGAAAAACCGCTTCAGGTAAAAATATTTAAATGTGCTTATGGGGATAAATAACCAAAAGGAGGATTTCTTGATATATCACAGGAAATTGGTTTGCTGATTGAATTAATCTTGAAAGTTAAATGGTGAGTTTGATAAATTCATGTTGTAAAGGATTTTCTTAGTGTTAATTAGCTGATATATTCAAATGATCTTTGTTAAATAATCTCTTAGGATTTCCGAACTTTTAGTTTATCTACATAAGATTTAGCTTCTTGGATGTTCTTGGTTATTTTATATTGTTCATAAATAGCATGTTGGTTCTTAGAATTGAGGCACATTGAGGATAAAATTAGTTCTTGGTGACTTTAGTATTAGGTGAAAAATATACACTAATCAAAGAGAGTAAAGAACTGATTATCAGACTTGTTAACATCATTCTAGCAAAATATAATATTCCAATTCCATAATCTTTTAGAGAGACTTGATGATAAGTACAGTGGGAGAACCAAAATACTAAAAAGAAGAAAAATACCTATTTCTGTAGGAATAATTCACTGTAATAGTTAGAATATTGATCTGTCCCCCTTCCCTCCTTTTAGAGGACATTAAATTTGTCATAGTAGCACCAATGTAAATAACGTTTTTGTTTTTATATTTCTTTCTCAGCTTGAAGTTTTTCTCTTCTCATTTCAGATAAGGAGTCTGGAGGTGATGTAGATTTAACTGTGGATCCATAGATGTGGCCAGTCAGAAGCTACTCTTAAATAAGTGGCATCTTACCCAGACCAAAAGAGTGTTTGAGGAAATTGAAAGCATGTCACCCTAAGAAGTTGTCATTTTCAAAAACTTTGATATAAGCGGAAAGCGACATAGGTCTCAGGTTGACTGTGCAGTGTATCCATAGTGCTATTGGTGCCTGTCTACATGGATCTGGGATCTTTCCTCTGCTTTGTATTGTTTCTAATCAGTCGAGAGGATTTATTTTGCTAAACAATTTGCTAACGCACAACTCACATTTCAAAAAAACTATCTTGATATCTTTTGAATATAGTGTTTAAACTAAAATAGAAAAGTATAGGGTTCATGACAAGTGCATGATATAAGGCTACTTAGGAGGAGGGTAGCTTTGTTAGCAGTAATGCCTTCAGAATTTTTGTTTTGATTTTGAAACTTTGGCTGCCTGTCTAATAAAACATCTGACTGATATTCTGTTTGAATTTGGAAGTATTCTAATGTGATATGAGATCTGAATAAAGTTTATCCCTAATGGCATGGTGGTCTCATTTTATTAAATAGAAAATAGGATTCGTGAATATCTGTGGTTCCTCTCTCCTCTATAATTAGAGATTGGGGGAAGCACAGTAATAGTAAATGTTAGCTCTTATGTAGTGGTACTTTAAATACATTTTCTTCTCTGGGAGGCCGAGGCAGGCGGATCATTTGAGCTCAGGAGTTCGAGACCAGCCTGAGCAAGAGCGAGACCCCGTCTCTATTAAAAAAAATAGAAATTAGCTGGACAACTAAAAATATGTAGAAAAAATTAGCCGGGCATGGTGGCGCATGCCTGCAGTCCCAGCTTCCCAAGAGGCTGAGGCAGGAGGATCGCCTGAGCCCAGGAGTTTGAGGTTGCTGTGAGCTAGGCTGATGCCACGGCACTCTAGCCCGGGCAACAGAGTGAGACTCTGTCTCAAAAATAAGTAAGTAAGTAAATAAATAAATAAATAATCTCATTTTAACCATCATCTTTGAGGTACCTATTAATACTATCCATATTTTATAAGTGAGAAAATTGAAACTTTTTAGAGAAGTTAAATAACTTTCCCAAGGTCAGATATCTAGTGAGTCTCAGAGGCTTGATGAAACCCACACCTATCTAACTCCAAAGCCCATGCTTTTAAACATGATTTTTCAGAGTATTGATCTTAGCTACGTGCTACTTAGCGATACATGACCCGGGCAGGTTATGAGATATCTTTGAGCCTTCATCTTCCTCATCTGTACAATGGTGGTGATAAAACCTTTTTTACAGTGTTTTTAAGATTAGACATAATTTATTTAAAGTACCTGAAAAGGAGTAGGCATTTGGTAAATGATTCTTTTTCCTAGAAAAAATTGTGTATTATGCTAGATTTTTTTTTTAACCGTAACTTATTGGATATTTTCAGAACTTATTTTCTCCATTCAGCATTAGCATATGCCACCAACAAAGGATTGTAAAAAACAAATTTGTTCTTGAATGGACCATCATTACAATTGGAATGTTTAGCCATTTCTGAAATGAGTAAGGAGAAGCTTTGCCAAATGAGACTGGGGAAAAGATGTGTTTGAAACATTATCAGACCCTGAAGCCCAATAGAAATAAACTAAGAATCTTAAATAGTATAATTTCAGTAAGTAGAAAGGAAAGAGGTTTTCATTAAAAATAATTGAGGTAGATGAGTGTATTACTTATTCCTGGGATAAAGAATGTACAAGTTTGACTCACTCAAATAGACAATATAATTGTGAATTACCAGGAGAGAAGGTCAGAGAAGATGCATTAGGGTCAGATTATAGAAAACCTTCAGTTTCAAGCTGAGTTTAACTCCCTATTTTAAAAAATTTAATCTGAATGACTATAGGAGAGAGAAGTCAAACTTCTCAGAATGAGTGATTCTGCACCTTAAACCACTAAGCTAAGCTTGAGGTACAAAAGCAGGATACACAGTAAACTTATTAACTGGGCAAAAGGGATAGAGATGAAAGAGTTAACCAGATTTGCTTATTAAGTACTGACTATCCTTGTTCATACAGGCTAAATTAATTATGGAGAATTTGTAGGAACAAGATCATACTTAGACTAAAGTATATACTTAACTAAAGATTGGCGTAAATTCTTATATCCCTCAGGGGAAAAAATCATTTTCCACGATTCCCAGATGTGTAAGTATATACATTTTTAAGTTGTCTTTTTACCTCCATTTAATTAAATGGAATAAAGTAATAAAATGATACTAAATAATAAAAATACTACTTTCACTGCTATATATAGAATTTAAAACATCTCTTAAATAAAATTAATTGGAAAATGAAGAAGTTAAATGTAATTCTGAATGTTTCCTTTGCTTTCCTTCACAGCCTTTGGGTGAATAACTAATGTGTTATAGCTGGAATCCCTGCTATATGCTATAATCCAATGGCACCTTTCTTTAGTAAGTGGAATGCATCAGGGATAAAGCATTAAAGAAAATGGAGAAAAATGGCCAATTTTTTTAAGTGCAAGTCTCACTCACTATATCCACTGTCTCTGCCTTGTCTCCAGAATTCTTAACCCTTGTCCCCTCCCCATTTAGTCATCATATCAAAATTGCACAGTATCACCAATCTTGTGCTCAAACAGTGGCTTTATTATTAACATTAGCTTGATCTAATTTTTCTTACCATGACCAAAAGTCAAAGAGAAATGCTGTCAAATTCTACCTAGAATGTCATGTTGCTAAAATTCAATTGTACTGCTCATAATAGAGAATAAAAGGCAATCAAATCTGTTTTTACCGTATATTTAAGGAGTATTATGTCATTCCAACAAGTTTTCATTGGCATGGTGCCTCTTTTAATATACCTGTCCATTATTAAAGTAATATAAAAGCAGTTTTTTAGTTTTGACACTAAAAAAAAGATATCTTAGTAAAATTAAATTTTAGGCTGGTATGATTTTTGTATTCTGCATTCTTTCTTTACATTTAAATGAAAAAATCTTAGTTCAATCCCCACTCGCTATTATAGTGTAGCCTACATTTTAAAATATGAGTTCTTTGGGAAAATACATTAAAATCTCTCTCACACACACACACAATCTTATACAGTTTTGAACCAAGACTTTTTAAAAATCTCTTTTAATCCTAATTCTGTTTCTGTATTCCTGTAGAGTTCTGTAGAGTGGCATGTCGGTCGGTGGTGTTAATGTTGCTCCCTGGAATAAGATTCTTATCAACTCCTTCAACCAGACAGTCCCACTTATCAAAATCTTTATGAAGTCCTGAAAAACATAAATGTTAATAAACAAACTTATGACAGCATCAAACAGTTCTGTGCCTCTAGGTCAGCAGTCCCCCGCCTGTCCCTTTTTAGCACCAGGGACAGGTTTCATGGAAGACTATTTTTCCATGGGCAGGGGTGGCGGGAGAGGCAGAGGTCAGGTGGTGATGTGAGCAAAGGGGAGGAGAGCGGCTGTAAATTCAAATGAAGCTTCACTTGCTAGCCCACAGCTTGCCCACCACCTGCTGTGCACCCGCCCGCCCCCACCCTTCCCAAGTTTCATGAAAGGCAATTTTTCCACGGGGGGGGGGGTTGAGGGCGGGAAGGGAGGAGGGCGGAGTGTGGCGGAGCTCTTCTACCCGGTCCCTAACAGGCCATGGACCAGTACTGGTCTGCCACCTAGGGGTTGGGGGACTGCAGCTCTAGGTGGCACAACAGAATTACAAATCACACAAATTACATAATGATTGTAGAGGCAAGGTGTATTCTGTCAGCTGCCTGCAAATGAGAGAATGGAGGGGGGACCCCAGCTGTCAGAATTCTCCAAGTGGAGGTCCACCCCAGACTTCATAGAAAGACTATATAAGCTTTAACAAATAGACTTGCTTTGTACGATACATAATCTGTAAAGCAGCACAATTAACTTTCTCAAATTTTGCTTTCAAATTGATTTACTGCTTTATTCAACTGTCAACCAACCAGAAACAGTTAAAATGGGACTAAAGTTGTGTTAAGATAGAAAGTTTTGTCCTGAGATTCATCCTTTTATCAAGAAAGAACATTAGTTTCTTACCTAAATGCTTTTGTAAGAATGCTAATGAAGCTTTGTTGCTAAGATCAATAGCTACATTTGAATCTATATCTCCTTTTAATCCAAACATGTATCCAAATATTTTGCCAGTTGCAAAAGTGAAGTCAGCAAAATTCTGATGGACTGAACCCCTGTAAGAGAAATGAGGTATTTAAAAAATCACATTGTTTGATAAAATTATCTTTGTAGTTAGGGTACAGGAAAGATACGTGCCTGGTTGGCCTATTTATTCAAAAGCATGGAAATAAAACTTGCAATTTGATTGCCTTAGATCTATTTGTCCAATTTCAAATCACAAGTTTAGTTTATTATATCTCAAACAAGCAGTACAATTAATCAAAGTATGCATCTAAAATATCAACACAGTTTTGCCATCTTAATGCTAGCTTGTTTATGCCAGCAGCAAAGAAGCCTAGAGAACAGGTGGCAAGAAATCGCAAAAGATGTTTTCTACAGCTTGTTGAGCATTGAATATTTTTCCTTGCAAGAAGTGATCCAAAACCTTGAAGAAGTGTTAGTCAGTGTGCAAGGTCTGGTGAAAACAGTGGATGACAGAGAGTTTCCAAGTCCAGCCTCTGTAGTTTGAGCAGTGTTGTTTGTGCGACATGTGGTGGCGTGTTGTCTTGCAAGAGGATTGGCCTGTCTCTATTGACCAATCTCCCCTTGTTAATCACAAGCATCCTCATCATTTTGTCCAGTTGGTTTAAGTAGATATCTGCTGTAATCGATTGACCAGGTTTCATGAAGCTGTAGTGGATAATACCAGTGCTGGCCCACCAAACACTATTAGCTTTTGTTGATGAATATTAGACTTTGGACTGTGTTTCAGCACTTCATCTTTACCCAACCATTGTGCCAAATGCTGGTGATTGTCAAAAAGAATCCATTTTTCATCACATGTAACAATACGGTGTAGAAATGGTTCACCTTTATGTCTTGATAGCAAAGAAAGGCGAGCTTCAAGATGATATCTCTTCTGACGCTCGTTTGATTCATGCAAAACCCATCTATCCAGCTTCTTTACCTTGCTGATTTGTTTCAAATGGTCCAATATTATTGGAATAGTAATGTCAAACTTTGCTGCTAATTCATGCATAGGTTGAGATGGATTCACTTCCACTATAGCTTTCAGTCCATCATTATCCACCTTGGTCTCAGGTCACCCATGTGGCTCATTTTCAAGATTAAAATCACCAGAACGGAACTTCTCAAACCATCAACATATGGTGTGTTCATTAGCCACATCCTTCTCAAACACTTTGTTGTTTCAAGTTGTCTGCACTACATTGGTTCCGTGACAGAACTCATGTTTGAAAATGATATGAATTTTTGACTCATCCATGGTTTCACAAAAATTGCTCTAAAAAAAAATTTGAAAGACAATCACAAGCCAAACCATGCATTTGAAAAAATGAGGAAGTACCTTCACAAGAAAAATAAAACAAGAAATATCAAAGTGAAATGTCAGAGATATCAACTGTCAAACTTAGTACTTAAGGAAATCGGACATTTCATATTTAATAACCTAAATATTTGAGCAACACAGGTTGTTCCCTTAGGGCTCCTGCAGGGTATTCATCTTTCCTCTAGAAAAACAATTCAAAGAATTCTGTCTTACTTGGTATCTTGATTTTAGAAGGAATGATTCCTATTTTTTAGTATACTAGAATACTTCCAATTTGAGTAGGTGGAGTGTGTGGTGTGTTAAAGACAGACACAGCCTGTCTCCTACCCTCATCACTGAACTTGACATCTATTTGATGCTACTCAAAACACTTTGGATTCAAGCCCTGAATTAAACAGAGTTTTTAAATTTTTTTTATTTCAGCATATTATGTGGGTACAAATGTATAGGTTACATATATTGCCCTTGCCCCACCCGAGTCAGAGCTTCAATCGTGTCCATCCCCCAGATGGTGTGCATTGCACCCATTAGGTGTGAATATACCCATCCTCTCCCCTCCTCCCATCTGCCTGACACCCGATGAATATTACTACTATATATACATATAAGTGTTGATCAGGATGAACTTAGCTTTATCACCATATTCAAAATAGTTTATGAAATTTTGTTTTGTTTTTTTTTTTCCTTTGCTGTGATTTTGGCGAGGATTTTTTTTTCTTTTTTCTCTTTATTGAAGTATACTTTACATATCATGCCTTTACTCCATTTTAAGTGTATAATTAAATGATTATTAGTGAATTTACCAAGATGTACAGTTAATCACATAAATCAGTTTTAGAAGATTTCCTTCCCCCTATTGAGACCCCTAATTCCCTTCCCCAACTACTTTTCAAGCATGTCCCACCCCTCCACAGTGCTCACCACATCACTCAGACGTGGGTCTACCCCCACCCCCTGAATCCCTAGTGAACACCACCACCATTTGAGCCCCATAGTGTTAATCAGTCAGTACCAATTTGATGGCAAGTACATGTAGGGTCCATTCTTCCAGTCTTGTGTCACCTCACTTTGAATAATGGGCTCAAGCTTAATCCAGGATAATATAAGCAGTGCTAGGTCACTGTCATTTCTTAATGTTTATGGCAGCACAATTCACTATTGCTAGGTCGTGGAAACAACCCAAGTGCCCATCAATTCATGTGTGGATTATTAAAATTTGGTATATGTTTACAATGGAATATTACTCAATTTTAAGAAACGACAGTGAGCTAGCACCGCTTATATTATCCTGGATTAAGCTTGAGCCCATTATTTGAAGTGAGGTGACACAAGACCGGAAGAATGGGCCCCACATGTACTCACCATTAAGTTGGTACTGACTGATTAACACTATGGGGCTCAAATGGTCGTGGTGTTCACTAGGGATTCAGGGAGTGGGGGGTAGACCCACGTCTGAGCGACGTGGTGGGCGCTGTGGAGGGGAGGGGCATGCTTGAAAAGTAGTTGGGGAAGGGGATTAGGGGTCTCAATAGGGGGAAGGAATTCCTCTAAAACTGATTTATGTGATTAACTGTACATCTTGGTAAATTCACTAATAATCATTTAATTATACACTTAAAATGGAGTAAAGGCATGATATGTAAA